>JAKTVL010000077.1:0-56634 GCA_030557175.1 Petasospora japonica
AGAGCGACCTTAAGTTGGCGGTTCACAGTAATGCCCAAGCTGGCATTGGATGCTGGTGTGGCTGTCATGATTTGAATAAAAAAAAACCGTTACTTTCAATGCATTCCACGTGGAAGCAGGATTATCTAGGTCAACGGGTCCTTGTCTATGGTAAGTTCTGTTGTAAGTTAGCTTCGCTGTTGGTAGCCGCCGTGTTAAGGTGTAAGCAAGAATATAGTTTAATTAAAGGGAGCACAGCTGCCTGACATAAGCCGTAGTTTACTCAAAAGTGGATTTCTAGGTGAAAAGGAGTTATTGCATTCTCGCTAAGTGCTTGAAGTAGCGTGAGTATTTGAGTTCGATTAGGAGGCATGAAGTTATTCGTCAACAACAAGTAACGAGATGACGATCGTATGACGCAAAACGCTTCAATTGACCTCAAGAGTAGCGTTCGAACGGTTGAAAAGCATGGGCAGCATTACAGTAAAAACCATTTCTGTTGGTACAGGGGAGGCCGAGGCAAACACCTAACCATTCATAGATCTCATAGTAAAGCCCGTTTTCAGATACCCAAAAGGATGGAGCAAGCCCTTGCTTCAACTAAAGCGACCGTCACCCATCTATATAAGTCCATTAAAGAAATGACGTCCAAATTAAATAAAGACGCCTTTCCGTTGGAGGTCGAGCGGACAGAAAGCCGGATCAGCCGACCGGGATGACTTTGCCGTCTATTTCTGAGTTTGTATGTAGATCAAAATTCCTTCTACAAAGAGTCTGTCTGGTTTTGAAATCTGTACTTAAAGCCTATCAATCCAGCCTATCAATCAGCCTACGAATCAGCCATTAGTAAGTCATATTTGTCAAAGCTAGAACTATCATAAGCAGTGAGTATAGTTGTTATTGGATCGCCAATAATTTACGGATTCAAAGTTTGAAAACTTGCAGTGGACCAATTTCTGTAGCTAACTTAGCCTTTAAGGACTTGCACTGCTAGCTTAGACTTCCTCGCTATTAAGTCCCAATTGGGAAATCAGCGCGCTGTTATGCGATTGCACCTGATACACAGTCGCACTAGCACGGAGCTCCAGTCGGAACAGCGCCACAGTTTTTGATGATTCATACAGCATCGAATTGAAAAAGGGAGCGAGAACTGAGCGCGCTGAGTTCTTAACGCTCTTTTGTGTGTATGTTTAGAAAAGCACCTTTAACGAAAAGACTTTATAGAGCAATGTCATCCAAGCTTCCGTCTCACAATCCCTACTTTGATTCTTCTGGAAAGGATGTCTGGTCTTTGATCAACGAGTCTGCTGCTGCTGCTGCTGCGAAGACTGATAGGGAGATTATCAACTTGGGCCAAGGATTTTTCTCCTACTCTCCCCCAGACTTTGCCATTCAAGCTGCTAAGGATGCTCTTGATGTTCCACTGAACAACCAGTATGCTCATACAAAGGGTAAGCCATCCCTTTTGAAGGCACTTTCAAAGGTTTATTCTCAGCGTTACGGAAGAGATGTTACAACCGATGAGATCTTGGTTACAACTGGTGCTAACGAAGCACTTTTGACCATTCTGACTGGTTTCCTCGAAAAGGGGGACGAAGTTATTGTTTTTGAGCCATTTTTTGATCAGTATATTTCAAACATTGAGATTCCAGGTGGAAAAGTTGTTTATGTCCCTCTCCACCCGCCAGCCGATATTTCTGAGCGTAATGTCAAGGGAGAAGAATGGGCCATTGACTTCTCCGAGCTTGAGGCTGCCATAACTGGCAAGACCAAGTTCATTATCCTCAACACACCACATAACCCTATTGGTAAGGTTTTCACCAAGAAAGAGCTCACTAAAATTGGGGACCTCGCTGTCAAGCATAACATTTTCATTATCTCCGACGAAGTCTATGAAAACCTCTATTATACAGAGGAATTCCCAAGAATTGCAACATTATCTCCGGAAATCAATGAGAGAACATTTTCTATTTTCTCTGCAGGTAAGTCTTTTGCGGCAACAGGTTGGAGAATTGGTTGGGTCATTGCCAACGCTGAGTTGATCAAGTACGCTTCATTGGCGCATACCAGAATTTGCTTCTCCACGCCAGCTCCATTACAGGAAGCATGTGCCACATCGTTGGAGAAGGCTATTTCCAACGGTTACTTTGAGAAAACTCGTAAGGACTATATCAAGAAATACGAAATCTTCACTAAAGTCTGGGAAGAGCTTGGTTTGCCTTATACCATCGCTGAAGGTGCTTATTACCTGTTGGTGGACTTCTCCAAGGTCAAGATTCCAGAAGATTATAACTACCCAGCGGAGTTTGAGAGCCGTGCCAAGGACTTTAGATTGGCATACTGGCTGATCAACGAGTTGGGAGTCGTTGCCATTCCACCAACAGAATTTTACATTAGAGAACACGAGAAGGTTGCTGAAAACCTCCTTCGTTTTGCACTCTGTAAGGGTGATGACGTCCTCGAGAAGGCTGTCGTTAGACTTAGAGAGCTCAAGAAGTACATCTAGACATGTTAGATAACGAAATGTCGGATTACTATATAATTTAATTCACTTTTTCTTTTTGGTGATAAAGGACATAGTCTTTCCCTGTGTTGGTTTTGCCTGCTTCTTAGCAGGTCTTGGGCCCTCGGATTCTTGTGCGTAAGGATCGAAAGGTTCTGATTTTCTTTTCTTTTGCGGCCCTCTTCTCAGAGAGTTAGACAAAACCTTTGGCGCTGATGCATAATCAACAGCTTCACCGTATTGTTTCATCACCTTGTCATCTGCTTTTGTAAGTCTTCTTTTACTCTTTAAAACAATAACATCCTCAGAATCTGCAAACATATCAGACGCGTCAACACGCTGAATATCTTCTGTAACAGCTGGTGTGGTATGATGCTCAACATCTTTCGAAGCAGTGTCGGGGTTGGAGGATGCATCCAGTTCCAAGTTCAGAGAACTATTGATGACAGCAAGTCGCGTCTCAACAAAGGCCTGGCGTTTACGAATATCTTCAGGGATAGTCTCAGAGTTACCAGCATTGAATGTACAGGATGAATGCCCCAGCTGGCCATCTAGTAACCTGGACGATGAGGACAGCATATGATTGAATTTCAACTCACGAGAAGCTTTCATCTCTTCAAATATAGCCTCGGAATTTGCAACAGCTTCCAGATTAAAATCACCGAAATCATTTATGGCTCCTGTGGTTGCATCAGTATATAACTCGAAGTCTTGACGTTCGGCTTCTCTCAAAGATGTAGCAATGATATCAGCAATAACTTTACAGTTCTTTCGAACATGGTCTGTAAGAATTTTTCCTGCAGCTAAGACGCCGGCAGAGTCAGTTGGAGCAGCAGAGGCAAGTGACACAAGAAGTTGGTTTGGCATAACATATCTTGGAGACTCATCTTCGGCACGAGCAATACCATCCCTCCAGTTATATAATTTTTCAACAAGGACAGATTTTGCTGGCGAAATGTTATATTGGTACATCAAACGCTTCCAAGGATCATCTTTTTCAAATGTGACGTAAGTGTTCTGTTGGCTTGATATTGGCTTGAATGCCGAATACTCAAACCTTCTGGAAGCAACATTTCTGGAATCAAACAACACCTTTTCAAGTTTGTTGGCATCAATGAGCTGGTTTCTCAAATTATCAAAAATGTAAAGCAGAAAATGAGTATCAGATCTCGCATATGCTTTCATTGGCTTCGTCAGAGGCCTGGTTCTCCAGTCAGCCAGTTGGTATTTTTTGGAAGTCTTGAAGTGGGCAAATCTTTCTAGCAGATAGGCCAAGCTGTGTTTTGGGAACCCCAGTTGTTTTGATGCGTGGTATGTATCAAACAGACTCACGACATACAAGCCCAAATCCCTTTGAAGCCAAATGATATCCATGAAGGCTCCATGAAATACCTTTGTCACGTGAGGATCTGTGAAGATTATGTTGAGAACTTGGAGCTTGTCACGAAGTCTAATAGTATCCACAAGCCAATCACGTTCCCTCGTACTAATCTGCATGAGGCATACAATTCCATAATATGATCTGTAATCATGATGCTCTAGATCGACAGCAATCTCTGAATGGCCTCTCAAGCTCTCCAGTAACTCGTCCAGTGACTCCTGTGTGTCAACCCATGTAGCTTCTGTGTTGTCCCAATCAGAATACATAAGCGGCTCGGAGCGTTCCACTATTGCTGAATTATAATCTTGTTTCATAATTTCGGTTTCATATGGCTGCTTGAAGTGGGATGGCTCGGTGTTTGATGATTCTGTAAGCCTCAGGGTCTTCTCAAGTGGAACAAGCGCATGAGGTTTAGATGTCAGAAGGGGTTTGAAAGGATGGGATTCGGTGTTGTCAACAGGAACGGAGAATTTCTCTTGAGGCTTTTCAACTCTCTTTGAAGTTTGTATGCTGTTACTTCCAATGGAACTAGCATCGTCGAGATACGTGTATTTCTGCTGCTTGCTTGCCTTGTTCTTACCCCCATTGATTTCGTCAAAGGCAATGTCAGATCTCTCCAACAGAGTGTCGAGAACATTACTTATGAGCGACCACGACTCTGTTACAGAATTTTGATCAAGCTTAGTGGAGTCTGAGGATTCGATAGAGGAAACCAATGAGTTAGTAAGCTCCAGAAGACGCCCTGAAGATTGGGTGGAAGTAGCTGCAATGCCTTGATCGAGGCTTTTAAAGAAGTTGATATCATTCGTAGCGAGACCAGATGCCGCTCTGATAATAGGTGCCAGCTTTGGCAGAACTGTCTTCACTGCATAAGAGGGTTGATCTGGCATCCTCAGTTATGTATCCTATTGTATCTTCACTTAGCTTAGTGTATTTCCTGAAATGTTATGGTCTCCCTCGTAGTAAATTTTTCTGGCGGGTCCGCGATGAGCTTCAGAACCTCCACATTCGCGACTGGGAAGTTTGAGATGGGTCTGGGAACGGCGCGCCACTAGAATCGCACCCGACAGCAGGCACCAGTTTCAGGAGTAGCTCATTCCACTAGAGGAGGGTTACTCTGTTGAATTGATTGCAGATTTAAGGCACCCGAGATACCCAAATATGTTCAGACTCACAACAGTTTCAAGGCTAGTTTGTCTCAGGGTGGTGCCTGTGAGAATGTCCATTCGCCAGTACTCGCTTAAAGATGACTTCGCTTTCACACCTGGCCCACCAAAACTTCCTAAGGAGGATCAGGAGGAATTTGAAGAGCTTCAAAAGATTGCAAACTCACAGGCAGCTATTGAAGAGTATAATGCCTCTTTGTCACAAGATATCGATCCTGCTGCTGCGCCATACCTCGGAAAGGCTGGTATCGACATTGGTACCTTCTCGCCTGAATATTTCAAGACCATTCCTGAGTTTGAAGGTGACGTTAATCCAAAGACAGGAGAGATCGGTGGTCCAAAGCAGGATCCATTAAGACATGGTGACTACTCATTCAATGGCCGTGTGACAGACTTCTAATTCGGAACGTTACTTTGGTGCCTCCTCCAATCTATGACTCTACGAAAATAGTTCAATATCACGATACATCAGTTAGCAATCGTAGGACTCCTAAATTTGAATATCTTTCATATGCTCATTAAGGTTTTGCATGCTTGAAGTCAAGCTGGATGATGTCTGGTCCATGATATCGCGTCCCTCTTTCATAATCCCAGCGATGGATTCCCACAGCTCAACATCAGGGTTACCTTTTGCCACCAAGTTGGATCTTGAATCGAGTTCACTTTTCACGTAACGAAGTTGTTCACTAAGAACCATACTCTGTTTCGCATATTTGTTAAAATAGATCGCGTGCTTCTGAATCTCTTTGAACCAATCCTTCTCGGGGCTGCTTAAAGGTATATTAACACTACCCTGCAGCTTATATGCCAGTTCATGAACTCTCTGACCGATACGTTCCTGCCTTGCCGAGCAACGCTCCAGCTCCGACAAAATTCTTGGTGATTTGTTATTAATCACTTCAAGTTTCTTAGACGTCTTAGAAGCAGCCTCAATTTGTCTTTGTAGCTCTGATTTTTGATTTGCCACTCTGTAATTGAGACTCAACCCAAGCCTATGGAAATTCATAAGATGTTTGAGGACTTGGGTAGAAACATTATCTAATGATCTCAGGGACGTCTCATCAGAAGCAAGTGAGACTGTTGTGTTGGTTGGTGGATTGATAGCTACCGAACTGAGTCCTTTCGCAAGCTTTTGAATCTCAAAGAATGGCAGTCCAAGTTTGGAAATCATATCATATGGGACATTGACTGGTATTTCTTCACTATCGTTCTCTGACTCATTCTTTCCGTCATCATTGGACTCGGAGAACACATCCAAAGTCTTACTTGTTACGACAGCAGAAATAATAGCACCAAATTCATCTTTGAAAAGTGCAGCGCCTTCGAATGTTTCACCAGTGTCTAAGGATTTTAAACGACGAATGGGTGTCAACCGAGACAAGTCCGTGCAATCCTGATCTTCGCTTGTCGATCTATTCATGTATTGATCAAAGTTTTTGAGATCAATCTCGAAAAGGTCGCTCCCTCTCTGCAGAAGCGAAATGGATTCACCAATAACAGAAATCTTGCAAGGAGTCTTGATAGAAGATGAAAAGAAGCGGAGCAACGCTAGAACTAGATAATCATTCGATTCACCTTCAACACCATCCAATTCGTAGAGTTGTTCCATATCTGATTCATAGAACTTCATCATATGGCGTGGGTCTTGAAGTAAAAGAGAAAATCCGTTCTCCGAGTACGACACAGCAAGGAGAGAGGACTGACCACAAGGAATGCAAGCGATAGCAAATGCGGAATCATTATATAGATCCTCTGGATACGGCTGGATTGCAAAAGGCCCTTGAATTGAAGGCGTTCCTGGTGTCTCGGGGTACAATACGCATAACTCCTTTGGTCCCCTGATCTCCTTTAGTGACGTTGGAATCTGTCTCCAGAGTGCCTTAGTAAACTTCAACTGAGAAACCACTTGTCTTCTCAACGGAGTGCTTGAGTTATCCACCATTTCATTTGTGAGTAGAACTGTCTCATTCAAAAGATCTTCTACGTCGTCCTGCGAGATTGCCAATGCCTTAGGCAAGAATGGATATATGGAAAACACATCGCCATCGTCGTTGAGAACAAACAGCGATAAAGAGCCGGCAAGTGTAGATTTCGAGCCAAAAGAGATCGATATAGGGTTGCTAATCGAGTTGTTCACAATGCCGACGTGATGGCGAGACGATAATTTCAGATCATATGTATCTGGAACACTCGAAGAGACGCTTAAATCAAACGATCTAATCAAGCCATCAGACGAGAGCACCACAAGCGTAGAATCGAGTCGCGCTAGGATATTCCACGTCAGATCCCTGATCAAATTTCCATCGAACGTCGAGTTACCAATCCTGAAACTTTTAACTCTGAGAGGTGATTTTGATTCGGACAGTGAATTGGATGAAGGAAGAGTTACCACTGTGATGTTCGCCTCGTTGTATACGGCAAGGAGCGTGCCTGAACTGTTCATCTTCACTCCTTGAGCATCGAAATCAATATCAGGGACATCAATGACTTGGTAAGTCTGTGACTTTGATAACTTGGTACATCTAATACCAGCGTTGTGCACGTAGAATACCTCATCAGATCCTCTGACTGCGATTTTCGAGTGGCGAACGTCGGGTTCTCTCCCGTCGTGTACAGGTGAGATCTGTTTAAAGATCTGCTGGAGCCTAATATTCTGTAGTATTCCCATTGATATGGAGCGCAACTTTCAAGCCTGGAGGTTAAATTTTCAAAAGAATTTGGCTATGGGAAATTCTTTGTTTATGTTTTGGAAGGAACCCATAACATTTTTTTTTGGTGCCTGTGATCTAGCGCGAGGGTTTAACCTTGGAGACTCTAGAGATTGAATGAACACCGGCGGCTCGTGAGAAACAGTCTACGTGGTTTTTTTAAGGCAGCAAAGCGCTCATATAATTTATATACATGATTGATAATCGTCGTATTTTGTATCTTAGAATCACATCTGGCTCATGAAGTTGTTCATCTTGATCTGCTTCTTGTTTCTTGCTCTCATCTCCTTCTTAGCCTTCTTCGCAGGGTCAGCTTCAAGCTTCGAATTCTGAGAAGCAGGATCTAGCACACTCCACAACCATTCTGGATATTCACTATCTTCCAGAGCAACAGGCTCAGCGCCAGATTTCTTCACTTTGAGATTCAGCACGGTCCCAGCAGAGCATGAGGATTTAATAGCAGCTGTGGATGGTACAACCTTGGGCACTGTCTCAGTAGCGGCTCGTAGCACCGTGGACGTGAGAAAAGTTCTTCTTGTGACCGAAAATCTTGCAAATCTTCTTGATAATGACAGCATTGTTTTTAGGTTCGTAGTGATGTTTATTGAAACGAAGGTTCATCTTATTCCTCGTCGTACTGACCACGACCACAATTTTTCAGTCGTTGGCGCTGAAATGTACACCCGAACACCACGATGGAGTCAAGGTCAACAAAATCCGCTATTTCTTTTCTTCTGTGCCACATGGAGTCTACGTAAACACATAGGCAGAACTGAAGATGCTTTTTATCGTTTGATTAGGACCATATGTCACACTGAACGTTTTCTTGGGGCAACCTAAGGTTAGACAAATCCCACAATACCCAACAGGGCAAGCTCCACAAACGTATTCATGAAGAAGTTCCAAACAAGAGTGTACAAGAGCTTTGGACTGAACACTGTCCACACAAAAAGGTGATATCTTTGTGTGTAACAGCTCATCAGCATGAGGAGAGTCGTAGTACTGTAGAATACAGCATTCATGGTCCATCTGGCCTTCATCGCCGCCATTTTATCTGAGATAAGGCCTCTTTTGCCTTCAAACATCACCGGCAAAGCCGCAAAAGCCCAGTAGATTGGTCCAGCAAAGTTCGAAAGGAAAGTTAAGATTCCTACTGCAAATAGGTCGAAGCTTTCAACACCATTGTAGGCATTTGAAAGGTCAACAGTGTTCAATGAATTCGTCTGGCCGGTACTGAAGAAAGTGAGATTTTGGAGAACAAGGATCACAAATGTCAAATAGCCAACTCTGATTTCTTTTTCAATGCTGCTGAAATGTTCAAACACTCTCCCGACTTGTCCCTTAAGCCCAAGAAGAATAAGCATGATTCCAATGTTTTTGCTGGAGGTCTGCAGAATGAGTAGAAGAGAGATTAGGTTATGGATATCAGTCAAAAACCAAAACTTCTTCCTGGAAAGTAAATGCCTGCCTAATATAAAAGACAGGGTGCAAGCCATTGTAATAAAAATTGTTCTGGCAACACTTACAAGACAGTTTTCCACCTTTATCTCGTTCATCATCGACATTGTGTAAGCAGCAAGTTGAATCAGATAGCCTGTGATGACTTCTCCATTTGCAATTGCAAATAAAACTTTGTATGTCAACAATGACATTGATAAAATAAATGGAAGAATAAATGCCGCCATTTGGTTAATTTGAGATAATCCACCATTTCCAAGACCGAACGAGTAAGCAGAAATGGTAGCAAAGACGATTGGCCACTTCAAGCTAGCATTTTCTTCAATAAATTCTGATACAGTATCACCCGAAAACTTCTGCCCAGTGTTATTCCATCCCCTTATCAATCTTAAAAGAATAATTATGGATATCATACGGACAGGTTGATCATAGCAACAGAGCACGCATACAAGAGTAGCTATCCACCACCAAATCTGGTATTCTTCTTCAATTAAACTGCTTCCAAACGCAGAGGTACCATATAGAAAGGTAACACCAAACAGAACTCCAGAATGCTTCCCAAACATACTTGTTGAGAGAATAATATTGAGAAGAAATACAAAGAGTACAATGAAAATACCAACATGGATCGTTGAGAGATCATAATTGGTAGCGGACTTGGTGAGTTCACACTGTGCATCCAAGAGATAATCATAGATAATTTCTTCAGAACTATCACGAGTTATATGTGTGTCTTTAAAGTTCTTATAGTGTAAAAGGTTTTCTGACAACACTGCTACTCTTTGGTCCTTATTCCAAAGAGGCAAGAAATCTCTGATAATCACTCCCAAACTGTTCATTGGGATTGGGATGTGGAGCAACGATGAAAGAGTCGGTACAAGGTCAATCTGCTGGATCTTGGAATAGTATTTATATGAGGGCGAATATGGTAATGGTGATTTCACCTTCATTTTCAATGTTTTCAGTTTCTTCGATGCAAACACCATAGCAGCAGATGTCTCACCAGCAGATGATCCACCGTGATTTCCAAGATCGTTCATCCCATGGTCGCCTAGAAGTATCAGAATGGTGTCATGATCAAGCGATTTGTAAATTCGTTCGAAAATATTGTCCATTTCTTTCTGCTTTGTTGACATAAATGGAGAATCTGGGCCGCCCTTGTGACCAATATGATCAAGCCCAAGGTAATGGAGAATCAAGCAGTCCCATTTCTGTTCAGACAACTCCAGATCCAAATGGCGGGTCACATTATCGTCAACCTCGGTAAAATCTGAGACAAAGAAGCTACTGGTGCCCTCACTTTCATCAAACAGTCCTGGGAATAGTTTGATCCAGGTATCGTCTCCGAACATGTGAATACGCTTGCCGGCCAGCTTAAGTTGTTTGAGCCAGCTATCTTGATTCAGTAGAGTTGAGGAGGTATCTTCTTCAACCACATTAAGTACTGCATCCAAGAAGTTCGGTGTGGAGCCGGTAGTGATCCCCTTAAGTCGAGGTAAGGTCACAGTTGGTGGATTAGAGAATGCGGTATACCCCATTGCTTCGCCTTCTCTGAGTAAATTTTGAACAAACTGCATACCAGATTGATCAGAAAAGACAAAATCACTTCGTAGAGCGTCAACAACCATGATTACAGCTTTGCTGAACTGTGGATAGAACTCCCCATCGGAGAACTGGCCGTAACCATCAAGCACCACTTTCGACGGGAAGAAGCCCTTGCAGAATAGAAGGACACCCACCAAGTGCGCCGCAAGTAGAATGAAATAAAGGACCCAACGCATACTCCGATTGAATAATTGTTGTCGTTTCCTTTATGGTTCTACTAAAAACTTGACGCTTTTTCGGAGTGAGGTCTTCGAAGATGAGAATGAGGACGCGTTTCTGCTCCAGTACATTTCGACATGTCGCGCACAATTTTTACGACTATCCACTAAGCTTTTCCAAAGAACCGTCCATATTTTTAGAAAAAAAAAACACTACCTAGTAATATCATATTAATTACTTACATGATCATGAGCTAAAAGATCACAATAGTTCAAAATTGGAAAACTTGAAGAAGTCATAACTGTGGCATCGCTAGGCAGGAGCTCTCCGCCAAAAACAATTGAATAACGCTCAATACAGTAATATCTTCAAGATAAATGCAAAATCCCACCAGGAAATGATCCACCAGAGACAATACATACCATTAAATACATAAAATTTCACTGTAAGAGCTGGTCTCTGTAATGTGGCTGGTTGTTAATGAACTTAGCTGCTCTTCTGTCGTCTCTGTCCTGATGCGACTTCTGAGTCTTCCAGACTCTCTTCTTATCTAACAGCTGCTGTCTATCGTACACTGCTGTGAGATGTCTAGACTCCGCAGCAATAACCGTTCCTTGTCCTTCGCTGAGAATAGTCTCTGGTCTCAGGTTCTGGCGGAAGTATCTGGCAAGGGAACGATGGCCAACCTTCACACCGGAAGGCAAGTGCAATTCCACACCATCGTTATAAGAAATCTGCTGCGGGAGATCCTCATCTTCTTCACTTTCACTAGATTCAACAGATGATCCCTCTTCATCTTCCAGGTCTTCCCATTCCCCGTCATTTTCATCTGCATTTGACTCAATATCCTGGTAGGTCGAACTGAAGTCGTAAAACTCTGATATTTCGAGCTTCTCGTCATCAGACTGGTATGGAATCATGGAATGTTTCTTAGCTATCATATGGGCTCTAACAGCCTCTAGAGATTTGAATTGGAAACCGCAAACAATACAGAGGTTTCCGACGCCAATTTTATCGGCCATATACTTAACAAGGCCCTCTTTATCTGTAAGGTACTTCTGTTCTGGAATGAAGAAGCCATGCTTCTTGAACATGTGAGTGCAGTTGGCTTCAAAGTATGGGAACTTCTTGTTGCAAAACAAGCACACCTCGGCTGGGATATCAACTTTGCTCTTAAGCTTCTCCTCCATAAGACGTTCGATCTCTTCTTCTTCTGTGAGCACCCTTGGTAATCCTGCAGATGTCTCTCCAGTTTCAGTAGTTTCCTTTCTTTGTTCTTGTGAAATAGCCATCTTGTCCAATACTTCTGTGGTTTCTGTGACCTCCTCAGATTCTAAGGGGGTGTCAGCCTTGCCTTCCTGTATATTTTTTAGCATATTCTGTCTAGCAATCTCCAAAAGCTGTCTCTTTTTCTCAAGCAGTACTTCTTTATCCTTTCTTCTCTGTTCTTTCTTAGTGATCTGTTTCTCCTTCTGTACCGCTTGCGCTGCTTCTTCCTCCTCAGCTTGTGACAGCTTCTGGACCTTCTCGTTGAAGAGAGATTCCTCAATAGAAGGAAGGCCCGCCACTCTTCTCTTTAGGTTGTATCTGTGCCAGTCGGACTTCATATGTGCTCTCTGGGACTCAGGCAGATCAAACTGCAACATGCAGGTGTTACATGTGTACATCATAATGGAAATACCCCCTTTTCGTTTTCTTGTTCTTGTATTATTGACCACACCTAGCCTTGAAATCAAATTACTGTGACATGAAATTTTTTTTTGACCTCATCGGAGAGCAGTGCCGCATAACCAAATTCCTAGGGGCAATCTAGTGAACCCACCCATTTCTGGCAGACGGACACTTTCTGCAGTTTACTACAAAATCAATTTTGAAATTCTCCAATGAAGTCTATTATCCTTGTTACATAAATCAAGTCTTTTCGCCCTCATTGCGCCTCTGAGACCACCCTATCCTTTCTTAGCTCCTCAAGGTCATCAAGGTCATCACCCTCCTCCAAAGCTTCAGTTGCTTCGTAAGTGACAGAATCGTGCTTGTGTCTCAGGGTATTTCTCTTGTTCAGCTCAGCCGCTGTTGGCTCTCTAATACGAGTACTTATCTCGTCAAAGTCAGCCTGCTCAAGGAGCTCTCTGTGAGACTCTTGAATCTTGCGCTTCTTCAACTCAGCCTTGTCTGTGATTGGGTTGTAGTAAACAATCCCGTTCGCATTGTCAAATCTGAGAGCAATCTCCTGTAGTCCCCCCGTTAAAGTTGTCTGCTTCATGTCAAAGTCGCTCTTCTTGACGTACTTGTATCTCTCTCCGTCTCCAGTAACTTCCTTTGGAACATTCTCACTGAGATCATCAAGGGTTCTCTTGACACTTTTTGCAGACTCCTGGTCTGTAGTGTAAAAGGACATCCAATCAACATCCTCCAGTCTCATTTTCCTATAAATTGCGGTTCTGTACTCCAGGTCTGAAATGCCCTTCACTGTGTTAGAAGCAAATTTGATAGTGCTGAATTGCTGGTCCATTCTGGAGATATCTGGAAGCAGAGACCAAACACGTTTCGCTTTGAGATTCTTCTTCAGTGGGTGCTTCAAAAGTGATGTGTCTTTAATGGTCTTTGTGGAGTTATCAAATGTGGCCTCAATAGAACGAAGCTGCGAGGCTGGACTGTCTTCTTCTATTTTCTCTGATGGCGTTGTGGATCTTGATGCCTGAACAGAGGATACATTCATTTTGTTTGATCCAATGTATTCAGTTCTTCTCAAGAAGGAAACAGCAGGCTGACTCTTTGCTGCTCTGGCAACCTGTGGATCTCTGAGAAGTGCACGATCTGCTGGATGAAGCTTGGTGAGAGTACTTGGAGCGGGCAAAGGGTTGAAAACGGTTGGATTTGACACTGCATCTATTGAGATACCCAAGTTATTATCCAAAGTAATAATGTTGTTTACGTTCTCCTTTCGGAAAAGAGAAGATAACAGACTTGGTGAACATAGATCCTCTTCCGCCCTTCCATTGAACTTCAGAAGCTTGGGTGGGAGCAGCGGTGGAGGCAGATCATTATGGTACCTTATCTTGGCAATATAATCTTGATTCTTCGACATCTAAGAAATGTTTTTTTGGTACTTCTAATTGTTGCGTGGTCGTCACGAGGCCTAGTCGGTAGAGTGTTGTTGTCGTTGAGCTTTTCATGCTCGCCCCGTTTCACCGCAAGAACTACTGGCGCGTGATAATTAAATACCCGAAGGGGAATTTTTCTGCATTTGGTGCAGTCCGTAAGTTTTAAGGATTTTTATCTCTAATTTGTAGATTCGCCAAGATGAATTCATTAAAGTCTCTTTATTCGTCATTTCTCATGACATTAAGCATATCTTTATATCCCTGTCTGGTCCTCTTTCGAACGTCAGGAACAGTGTTCTTCTGCGCCGCACTGTCGGTTAGGTGACGCTTTTCAGAGGTCAACAAGCTCCGTAGCTTTTCATTGAGTGGATTTCCCCCATATCCAATCTGGGTAGAGTGAATCTCTTCTATTGAAGATGGATCTATATGTGAGGCCCCAGCTTTCCTGCCATCAGGCTCTTCTAGTTGTGAAACAGGCGCTCTGCCAACTAGACGTCCCCATTTGTCATTCCTCTTATTCTTAATTGGGGATGGAAGGTTTGGAAGTGATGAAGACGCATCAGACTCCTTAACATTGTTTACTCCATCAGATTCACTCAAGGTGAGCACACGAAGATGCGGCTTCAGGTTGATAAACTTTGGACAGTGAATGCAACAATCGCGCCCATTAACGTTGTAGATGGCACCATTGTAGAACGATTCAAAAAGAAATATAATGGTAATGATAGGAATATGATTCTTCTTTGCGAACTCCAATTTATTCCTTGTTGATTGAATACTTGTTTGTGAGACAGTCCTGCGGAAGTTTTCATCAAATAGACTTGGGTATTTCATTGTAAGATGTTGTCCCGTCTTTGACCTTACAATGTCATAGTTTATAATGAGAACGTCTCTTTCACTGTTCAGAACATCATGAAGCATGAATCCTAGCAGGGATATCATCTTAGTCACATGCAAGAGCTCAATTCCTTGAAATCCCGTCAAGCAGACATTCAGCTTGGTAATATCAAAAAGCTGTTGATAGAATGGCTTCCCCCAAGTGTCAAGTCTGATTTCTCGATAATGAAGGCACCTTTCTATAAAAAACTCTGTCAGTAGTTCAGTATCAGGTACGTCAAAGAATGAAGATGGAAGTTCCGGCGTTGGAAAATCGGATGGAACAATAATGTAGTTTGGAGGTGATTTGAGGTTGAAACTATCAAAAATTTTCCCGCTATGCGATTGTATTGTTTTTGCAAGCATTTCGGTTCTTTCTGGAGTGAAGCATTCGATGGCAAATGTTTTATTCAAGAAGAGCTTTGAGTCTACTTCTGTGTTGATAAAACTGAGTTTCTTTCTCTTTGGAATAAGCTTTTCCAAATACTCCTTGTCCTTCTCGATGTCTTCGGTGTAAGTTTCGTTCCATGCATCATCATGTCTTTTTGAAGTGGATGCCTGTCGTTTGACATCATCCATAATTGACTTCCAAATCTCTGGTTTCTTTCTTATTTGCTCTTCATCGTCGGCAATCACTCTTTTTCTCTTTCTTTTTCGCAATTCATCCCACACGAGGCATGATGACTCTCCTATCTTGGACACATCTTCCACCTTATCAATGTTGTAATATTGGGTGTCAAGTGCAGCTTTCCGTTCAACAGAATCGAGGATCCAAAGAGGATGAATATTTGGAATTCCCCATCTCTTGGAGGACTCATATCTCTTTCCAGATTTTTCATTTGTTATTACAAGAGTACTAACTTGTGTCAAAGAATCTGAAACGTCTCCTCCATTTTCTTGAATGACCCTGATGAGCTCAAATTTATCAGCTGCACTGAAATGTTCATCAGTGGTTATTCTGGACAGGCAGATTTTGAAACCCGAAAACACGGGAAGTGTATACGTGTCCAAGTTCAAAGCGTCTGGGTCATTTTTATCAAGGTTCTTAATCCATTTGGAGTGTATTTTAGAGATAACCTCAGGTCCAATGAATTTGACATCCGATCTGTTTCTGACCGAGAACCTATATTTTTCAGTATTTCGATCTCCAACAATCAGCACTGTGACATCAGACATCAGATTACTCGAATGTGTTCCTCCCATGGCTTTGATGTGAGATGCTATTTCAGACTTGGCGTTGGGTTAGAAACAAGTCCTCTAAAGAGTAACAGATCAAGGGAAGCAAAAGACACACATACTCGCTGTTCACTGCTGATGGATGTGGAGCAGAATTTTATATCGGCAAAAGGTTTCGGCATTGTGGCATTCTCTGAGAGTGAGCTTGCGGTACCTAACGTTAAGTAAGACTGTTACCGCCGTCAACTTCAAATCTGTTTACAAAGAGGAACGCGGTGACGCGCTGTTGGAAGCTCTAAATGTTTTTACTCAGTGTGCGCATATCGCTTAGTCACATGCTCGGTCACGTGTTTGTAGACGTCAACAAAAGTGCACAATTGGAAGCTTGTCTTGCCCCACAGGTACTGCTTCAGCCTTCCAGCAATTTCATTTTTCCGTCCCCTCTCCCCTTTTTTGGCTTTATTGGCCATTGCCAATGTGTCAAGGCGCTATTTCAAGTCTGCTTATATATATATACATGAAACTCCCCATAGCCTAAAGCCGAACGTCAAGCGGCTTTTGTCTACCTGGCATCAAGGTCCGCGGAGCAATACATGCTGGCATGTTTGTGAAATACACTGAGATAGGTGTCCCCTGGTTTCGGTCAAGCTCAGAATACTTGCTGAATTGGGTTGGGCTTATGGGAATTCCTTCCGAAAGCCTATCTCGACAAATATCATGACAGACAGGCAAACCATTTTGTGGAGACGATCAGTCGTGCAGATTTCCGAACCACCACCCCGTCTCAAAATTCTCTGTGTAGTGTGCCTTCGAGAAAACTCTGGAATTGGATGCTACGCAACTATAGGCCTGGGTTGACCCGTCTGGCAATTCGGGAAGGTTGTGTTTGAGGGATAAAAAGGAATCTCATTTGAGGCCTGTCGTGCGCCATCCGGGCCGCGTATCCGGTTCCTTATCCTAACGTGCCCGTCCATCCCCCTGGTCTGCAAAGCAAATCGGTAATCGCACAGGATGAGGTTGTACTCCTACGGCACTGCGTGGAATCTGTGCTAACCGAAGAGCCTAGCACGTCCGCCATCCCGATGCTCTACCTTTACGCCCCCGGCTGGTTTCCCTAACGTCTCTAGAGCCTAAGTATGGCTAACCCTTTGCACGCCGTACAGGAAGAATTCAGTGGCGGTTGCGTTTGCCGCGGTCGTCCGTTAAGTGGTGCAAAGTCTGGGGAAGGGGAAAAACAAAGGGTTGGAAACAGACCCTCTCCCTCCTGCTCTGTATATATACACACGCGCCAGGAGTCGTTAGAAAACGGAAAACAGCGCAAAGCTTAGAGTCATGCGACTCATGCATGTTCTCTTGGCCTTTGCATGCGATCTGTGGTTGAGATGACATGCCTAATGGTGTGAAGGGCTGTGTCGACGCCCTGGGCAAAATCGGAGGAACGGAGGATGCGCTCGCTCACAACGGGATGTCCATCAAGAGGCCCCAACGGATCTCGCCACCCGCAAGGCCCGTCCGTTTGTATATTTTTTTCTTTAATGTTTTTGAGGCAGCTGGGGGCCTTTTAGGAAGGGCCTTAATGAGATCTTTGCAGGCCCACCAGCCGTGGTCATAATCACTCAGCTCCCTCAGGATTCCTGTTGTCTGGGGGGCAAAAAAACAGACACAGAACTTTAAAGGCAGCATGGTCATCGCACTGGGATAGCCAACTATAATGTGCCGGGACGATCCACAAAGACTAGCGCAATCATCTGAATTTCTGGGGTAGAGACGGGGTTAGTCACACATAGCTCCCAAATATGCAGCTACACCATCGAGAGCATGGTGCGACAGAGTATGACTCCTCGAGTTCCTGGATCCCGCGGGCCCTGGACTCGCCTCTCTTTGCAAGCTGCAAAAGCCGGCCATAGTTATCAGTCGCAGACAGCCGCAAGTGCGCCTGCATATGTTTGTTGGTAATCAGGCAACCCCCCGGCGCCGATACGGCGATGTCTGATTGTGTTTGTTTGTGGGGCCCTTTTTGAATTTTGGTGGGGCAGCCAAAGTCATCAACATCAACCCGCTCCCTCAACACTGCGCTGCGTACTCGCGCAAGGCCCAGTCCAGCAGGCAGGTGTCGGAATGGGGGCGGTTTGACGCCCCGTAAGAAACACAGCGGTATACAGGCCACAGCACCGAGCAGCATAGACACACTGGCCGGTGCCGCCGTTGTGCGGCTTGACAGCGGGCCAGTCTCTCTCCCCCACGGCCCCGGAGTCACACACACTTAAAACAACCCGCGGGCCCAAAAGGCCCTCTTACAGTCGCGCCCGGCGCGTGAGTCTGGGGCACGCATGTTTCTGAGTCCTTGATGCTGTGGCCCGCGCCCAATTTGTGGAGTGGCCCGCAGGCGCCTGGCCTATAGGAGGCTGACTGTTGTCATGTCACACACTGCTAGAGACATGGGATGTATGCACAGGGCGTTTCCGGGTGGATCCCTTTTGTTCCTAGCTTGTGCTCGGCCACTTTCTTGGGAGATGGGCCATGGAAACGCGCAGACGCTGCGCGTTGCCACCACCACATATATATATATATATAGTGCGCCGCCTCCCATGTACAACGGCGAGCTGGGGGCGAGCCCCTCGCCCCTGTAGTTGGCTGAACCCCCACAGACTCGCACGGACTCGCACACACAGACCGCCAGGCAAAGAAGGCTTGAAGGATTTCTCACAAGCAAGGCCCCCCTTTGCCACGTCTCTATAAGGATCATCTCCATTCCCGCCACCGCACGCACACACGCAAGCGCAAGCACACACATCAGTGTGTACTTTTTCACCCCTTGCTGCTGAGCAGTCACCTTCGGCATGGCTAAAGGAACGAACACAGCGGCAATGGCCGAGGACCAGACGAAGCTCATCAAGTCCTCCGGCAACGGCGGCCTCACGAGAACTTCACAGGCTTGTGACCGTTGCCGTATCAAAAAGATCAAGTGTGACGGAAAGATCCCCAGCTGTACAAACTGCTTGAACATTGGATACAACTGCCAGACTTCTGACAAGTTGACAAGAAGAGCCTTCCCGCGCGGATACACGAATGATCTGGAGAACAACCTCATTTCTTTACAAAATGACAACGCTAAACTCATCACAGAAGTGGACCTCTTGAAGAAGCAGCTGAGGCAAACACAGGGCCTTGCCGCCAGACCGCTGGCAAACGGGTCCGATCAAGCTCAAGCCCAGGCTGCAGACCGCAGCCCTTACGCTTCAGAGGCGACGCCTTGCATTGTGCTTCCTGCGAATGATGCTCCTAACTCTGAACAATTTATTAAAAGAGAGTCTCTCCTTTCAATTTCTCCTGGTTCTCCCTTGTCGGAACGAAGAGAATCGCACGTCCACGCCGAGCCCGAACAAGGCTTCGAAGGCCTTTCGGAAAACTTTTTCAGATACAACAACTACATTGACAAGGAGAATTATGTAGGTCTCAACTGTCTCAATGTACTTTTTGATAAAGTTATCGACAGTATGGAGCTATCCCCAGTTGAAGAGCTTTATTACCCTGCTATTGAGACCTCAAGCCTCTATGATTTTCTCATCACAAAGTTCCTGTCAAGATTCCCTTCAAAGACAAATCTTGATTTGTTGATCTCAAACCACTTTGAGCATTTAAACTTGATCCCAATCCTTGATGAAGATACGTTTTTCAAATTTTATAAAGAGGTTTTCAACTCTATTGACAATAAGACTGAGAATCTTGAACGCTTGTTGACTCAATCAGAACCTTCCAGCGTTTCTGTTGAAGACCGTCTTGTCTTTATTGCAACTTTGGTCCTTATCATTCAACTTAACTGCTCAATCTTCAGTATCCACGAAATCCATAAGCTTGTCACATCACTAAATCTCTCTGTGAACGTCACTATCCCAAAGTTCCAAGCTCTTTTGCTCTCTTTGTACCTCTTCCACAACAAGAACTGCTACAAGAACACTGTTATCAACTTGACTAATACTGCTCATGCTGGCGTCTTGAGCTTGGGTTTGCACTTGAATTTCAACAACTTGAAGAGAATTGGCTCGGGCGAAGGACACACAAAGGAGCAGAAGTTTAAACAGTATGCAGTCAGGCTCAAATTGTATTGGAGTTTCTATATACTCTCAACCATCTCTGGGATCTTTTTCGGTTTGCCACAAGTTGGTTTCTTTGACCGTTTCCATGTTCCAAAACTTGTCACCATCCTGAACGCCAACCAAAACTTGAATAACACACTGTCATTGATTGAAATACTTGAAAAGTTTGAAAATATTAACCTCATGTCCATTGGTGAGGATCCTCAGAAGCTTAAGGATATTGATCAGTTCCTTGTTAACTGGAGAAAGGATCTGGAATTGAATACTTTCTTCAGCAAGATGTCTGCTGAAAACTCAGAACATCGTCACAAGAAGGCAAAGAAGACTGGAACTTTCTTTGCAAGAGAAGATATCATCAAAATTCAACTCAATATGTTCTACCTCACTTTGAGAATGTCCATTCACCTCAGTACCGCCTTTGACAAAGATTCCATGCTAAGTGGTCAATCTAGCTATGTCATTTCGTCTTTGGCTCGTGAGTATTTGGCTTATATCATTCTCTTGGATCGCAAACGTGAACTGAACAACTTGAATAACTTTGAGTTCCATCTTGTTCCTGTAAACTTTTTGAAGTTCTGCCTGATCTCTTTGCTCAGTATTTCCAAACTGTCCCAAGAATTCAATAAGCATGCTACTGCGCTTCTCAATGATGCTGCTAAGCTTATTGCTCAGACCCTCAAAGTTATCAAAGCTAGATATCCTGAAAACTTTGTACTCTTTAAGGAAATTGTTATCCACATCAAGAAGGTCTTCTCGATTGCAGATCCAGAACTTGACTACGATTCTCTTGATTGTCAGCCTCAAATCCAGCCAGATATGGTTAACGAAACTGGTGATTTTCCCAACACACAGGCCAACTCTTTGTTTGGCGACTCAAGAATTGATTCCAATGGTGGAAGACATTCAAGCACAGGTTCGAACGGAACTGCATCCACGATTTCATCTATCTTCAGTGGAAATTACTCTCACTCTATGACAAACCCACATTCTGATTCAGTTACAGTCACTACTGCCATTGATAGTCTTTCCGCTGCAGATTACCACAGTGATGATGGTAATCACAGATCCACGGAATCTGACACCTCTATCGATGAGCTTCCTGATTTTGATTCAACAAACTTTGACATGCTCTTTGATTGGAACACGCATGGAATGAAAGCTTCATTTGGTGTGAAGACTATGATGGATCAGAAGTATGACGTGGGCTATGTCATGAACAAATGAGATTTATCATTTATCAATATTCAGATTCCAAATTCTTATTAACTCATCTTAAATGATGAGAAACCTAAATATCAATTTCAATATTCACTTTTTTTATGTCTCTATTCTTTTCTGGTTGTGTCTTGTTTCATGTTATTTGTTATTGTCCTCTTCAAAGTGGCCACTTTGCAGAAGGATAGTGTCATTAGGCCGGGTATGTTATTTATGATTTATGCAAAGGGGAGAGAGCAAAACCCTTGGACGGCTTATGGCTATTGGTTTTATTTTTGTTATTCATGTGAACGTTATTTATTGTGAGAAGATTCCTATTTGTATCTCTCTCTGATCCAATATGTATTATTTATGCCTTTTCTCTTGAATTATGCCAAGCGTAGTCCCAGTGGAGCTGTTCTGCGTTTTGTCCCACCCTACACTGACTTTTATTTAGCACATGGTTATTTCTTTTTCTCTGAAATCTCATTACAAGCTACGTAGACAAATTTTGGTAACGTGATCATTAAAAATGGCAAATGAGAATTCCCAGGGCAGTTGAAGCTGAGGGATTTCACTTGCATCTATATGCAACAGTTGATGTCATAGATGGAGTGGTCCAAAAATAGACCACAAAAAGAACAGCATCTGTCAGTTTTGTTTTTTCGTCGTCATGGGGTGAAATGCAAGTACAGCTAGTTATTGGATGAGCATTAGCAGCTGGCGTTGTCGTAGGAAAAATCATATGAGAGTTTGTTGAATCTCTCTGGAACTGAAAGGTTTTGCGTTTAACGTTGGAACAGTGGTCAGAAGTCTTCAAAAAGCGAGAAGATCTTGTCATTGCCAACGTAATCATTGTCGACAATGTTCACCAAAGCATAGTCATCAACAATGGATTTGATTATAGTCTTCGAAATAGTTCCCTCTTCGAATATATGGCTCCATTCTTCTACAATTCTGAATACTTCGTCCTTCCAAGCAAGGAATGATACCTTCTCCACAATAGTTGGTTGACGAACCTCTTGTCCTGGGAAAATACCCCATGTCACAGCATTAGCAGAGTCGTCTTTTGTGTTAGAGCTTAAGTTGTCACTTCCATCGATGGCAAAGAATGTAAGGATATTGTAGTTGTCCTTTGCGTTTGCGTTGGTGTTGTATGGGGCGTTGATAGTTTCAATTTCTTTGATAATTTTGGAAAGTTTTGACTTTGGAATCAAGAACTCCAGGTACTGCTTCTGGTAGACAAATCCATTCTTTGGACCCCATCCGAAGACCGAATCATCAGAAGGCACACCATTCACCCGTGGCTGGGAGTTGATGGTGATAACTCCTCTCTTGTTAATATCAATCAACTGTTGTTTGATAGAATCTACCTCAATTGTGATGGGGGTATCAGACCAAGGTAAGGACGTAATCTTTCTGTCCAGATATGAAATAACTAGGCTGGAGATATCATTAATTGTCTTTGGCTCTCCCCAGAGTTCAATGGCTCTCTTTGGAGATTGACGAAGAAGGCCAGCAGTGAATAGTTCAACATCACCAAAGGCAGCAGAGTTTGCATCACCCCATCTTCCGTTGGGGAATTCATCCCAATTTTGTGTTCTTGTAATGTAGGAATATTTCCTGTTTTTCCAGAAAATTGGTCTGACAGTCTCCTTGGTTCTGTTTGGATTCAAAGATTTTCTCCATGGAAGGTTATCAACGTTGTTAGGTGTGATCATTTGAAGCTTCTCCAAAATCATAATAGAAGACTTCTCCAAGTTCATGGTGTAGAAGTGGAGGTGGTTGACAAATCCAGAGTCAAGCAATTTCTGACACATGCCAGCGACGAGCTCAGTGCCCATTTTTCTGACAAGTTGGTCGTCGTCCTTGATGTCCTTCAAGCTCTCCTCGAACTCGCTCGGAATGTTAATCTCGCACCATGTTGCTCTTCTCTTGAAAGCAGCATAAGAACTGATAGGCATAATACCAGGAATAATCGGAATATCGATTCCCTTTGCTCTAACCTTACCACACCACTCAATAAAGTTCTCAGCATCGTAGAACATTTGTGTGATGATGAAGTCAGCACCAACGTCACACTTCTCCTTCAAAAAGTCAATGAGCTTGTCAACATCAGAATCTTCTGGGTGGCCCTCCGGATATGCAGCCACACCGATATCAAAGTGGTCGCCATACTTCTCTCTGATGTACTTCACAAGATCTTTAGCATGTTGGAAGCCACCCTCGACAGCGGTCCATTCACCTCCCTCCACTGGTGGATCACCTCTGAGCGCGAGGATATTCTGACATCCAGAGTCGTAGGCATCCTTAAGCGCCTTGTCAATAAGCTCCACTGGCATGTTCGTACAAGTCAGGTGCATACATGTCTCAAGACCCAGCACAGACTGCGCCGTGGAGACGATGTCCGTTGTGAGGTTAGAAAGACGACCGCCTGCGTTCCATGTAACGTCGACAAACTCTGGGTTGAGATTGTACATTCTGTCCATTCTGTCATAGAGGTTCTGGACACCCTGTGATGTCTTTGGCACAAAGAACTCAAAGGAGAACGTGGCCTTGTCAGACTCTGAGTGGGCCTTCTCCAGCTTATGACTGATCCTCATCGCCCGTGCGCTGCTATCTGTGTTGTGCGATACTGTTGTAGGTGGAGCGTCTCCTATAATTGAAAGAGCAGGTCTTTACAGTGTTGCCAAATGAGGTCAAGCTCTAGGCACTTGGTCTATAGCTGTGCGCACTGAAGCAGGTTTTTATTCAGGTCAAGTCGTCAAGGTTTTCTGTCGGGCCGGTATAATTTTTATTTTTCACATGCAGACACCGATTCAGGCTGTTTCAATGAGCCAACAACAGGCGCCAGATCGGGCTGCAATCGCCGCCGTCAAGGCAATCCCCAAGTCCAACAGCTAAGACCTGAGCCACTGCGTACGGGCTACAAATTTATTAATCATACAAGAGCACTGCCTTTTCCTATATATATACATGGAGACACGGAAGCTGGCCACCTGGCCACTGATATATTGATTGAGTCACAGGCAGCGAAAACTAGTCCGGTTTTCTGTTAAGAGCAGAGGCTTATGTAATCTTCCTTCTATGTCCACTTAGTGTAGAAAATAACAGCGCAAACTAATTCAACAAATAAGCGTCTTGGCGCAGTGGAAGCGCGCAGGGCTCATAACCCTGATGTCCCTGGATCGAAACCAGGAGACGCTAGTTTTTTTTCGATTTTTTTCTTTTATTTTGAGAGACCGCCATATCAGGAAATTTCCCGGATTGGGGTGCTTCACTCCTGGCAGGTTGCAGTGATGCAGGCTGCAACCCGAACAAGGGAGCCACACTGCGACGGCTAAGGGCGCTGGCAGTTACGTTTCGTAGTTTTATGCAGCGCTAAATTCGAACTAACAATCTGGATCCGAAGCATTTGTTTTATCAATTGCACCGTTCGGGACCCTTGTTGATAGGGGTGAAGCCAAAAATCCGAAATAGATAATGGGAACCTTTTAAGGAGTGTATCACCTCCATCTCCATAGGCTACACCAGAGGACAGCCATTGACAGGGCGGTTAACTTATACGACCCTCCATTACGCTGGGGAATGTTAAGCGCTCTCACCTACGCTGTTTCAGGGACTCAGAGCTTTCTCTTCCCACTCCGCACATTGAAGGTCGAGCTTATAACCACTGATGACGAAGTTGTGCTTAAGGGCGTCAGTCCAGCAGAGCGGTCTGGCTCTTCACCTGGCCACATCAGAGGTCTGTTACGCATCACAGTGAAGAATCTGTTCATCCAATTGGATTCCGTTAATGTACGCTTCGTTGGTGAATGTATGGACTCTCTTTATCTGAAGGGCTCCTCATCTAGGAGCTTCGTCCGAAAGAAGAGACAGATCGTTGATGACATATACAGCTATGCCACAGAAGACTCGAAGCTCATGAGAGGTGTCTATGTGATTCCCTTCCAGTTTGTGTTAGACCCCTGCTTACCTGAGTCTATCGAGTCCGTCTTTTGCCAACGGCGCTACTGCATCCAAGTCCTTCTCAATACTAAAACCAAACTGCACCCGCTGTTGTGTCATAAGAAGATAACAGTGAAGAGATCCCCCGTTGACGATTCGACTTACTTTAACGACATGTTAGAAACTTCCGGTATATGGCACGATATCTTGCCGTATAATGTCAGTTTGTCTTCTAGAGTTTGCCAACTTGGAGGCACTATTGGAATAAATTTGGAGACATCCCCAGACCCAACATTACCATATGCTGCTGTGGTGAAATACCTGAGAATCTCTCTTATACAGAAACTGAAATATCCAGAGATTGGAATCAATGGGAAACCAACTGGGAGTTACAAGGTCATTCCAATGAGTCGTATGTTGAAGACTGAAAAGTTCAGTGAAGATAGCGACCCCTATGAACCTTTTAAATTGCATTGGGACGTTGACATCCCATCCAATGATGCAAATATTTATCCATACACCAGCAATATTGATCCAGAGGAGAACTCAAGATATATTGGGGTGCATATTTCACACACACTTCATGTGACCTTTGGCTTCGCCTTGTTGGAGCAATCTGGCATGTCTTCGCAAGAGGATCTGAGCCTGTCTGCTCTGGATATTTCGAGATCATCATCAGTTGAGTCCAATTTTAGCCATGCCTCGGACACAACGGTCACCAGCTCCTTTTCGGACAAATTTAACTCCATTATTGAGAAAGCCACAGATATTACATTTCGTGCACCAATCTTTGTCGTGAGTGGAAATATTTCAAGCGACCCTCCACCAGTATACAGAGAGACGCTTGACTGCTCTTCTTGTGTGCCAAAGTCTTTTGCTTGGCTTTGTTCTAACGGGAAGTACGAGGTTGAACATCCTCCAAACTACGTGCCATAACTAAATACCATGGAATCTTATACGCTATACATAATATGAGCTACATTTTCGGTGAATAGGAACTCAATACATCAGGCACACTGCTCTAGTATTATCCTCTTAGAAACAGAAATGCAACTCCCCGCGTCACTAAAAACGAAAGGGAAACGCGTCGCGAGCGCGTCTTACGCCAACTAGCGAAAATGACACGGTAAGGCCACTGTTTTGAGAAGGAGGGGGTCCTTTGGCAAAATGTGTGGAATGGGAAAAAGGGACAGGAGCTTCCACTATAACTTCTCCTTCTTTCCCACTTAGCACAGGCCGGTATCAGCAATAACGGCACGCAAGCCTCTTTGGAGACCAAAGACATATACGACAGAAGCCAAAGATGCACAGCTCAAGAACTCCTTCTCCTACAAAGTCGCCTCGCAGACAGGCACTTGCCAGCAGGGATTCCAACATACGACAGCAGAGTAACTCGCCTATGCTCAAGCCACTGAACAACATATCTAGCCCTCAGCTATCTGCAAGACACGTGTCAAGGACGAAAACTGCTTCAAGAACGCCCTCTCCACAAAAGGTTCCATCTCCTCTTAAACGTACCTCCAAGCTCTTTACACAGCCACCGCCACAGCTTGGGTTCAAGATCTTCGAAGATCCTACTGACTACAGCACAGAGATTTGTCTTTCATCACGACTTGCAATCTCAGAAGAGAATGATTTCTCAAACGCTAAGGAAAACATTGCTCCAAAGTCACCTCTACGAAGCCAGGGAGGTCAGAGGACTGTGTTGGGAGACCTCGGAATTTATGAGCACGCTGGATTTATCACATACTATCCAAAAGACTCTGCGACATTGGCTGACCCAAAGAGGGGTGTGTATCAACTTGACACCTTGTGGAATGCTGAGGGACTTGTTAATATTCCATCCTATGTGACACCTCCAAGAAAAAATAGGATGAAGTACATTAGCTTTACCCAGGACAAGGTGAAGTTGAAGAGGTCTAACTCTGGAAGTGATCTCAGAGATAAAGCAGTGAAGAAACTCGTATTTGATATCCACAGAGACTAAATAATCACATAAAGTCATTTGACGTGGCTTTTTGCATCTGTCAGGTGAGCTGGCTTGTCTTTGCTAACATACGGATTCTTGCTATCTAACTCTCCTTTTGGCATAGAAATATTGATATCCCCCACACACAAAGAAAAGCTACTTCTAGAAGGATTCCACCAATCATGATCAAGTCTTCTGGTAGTATAGCGTTCCTCCTTACGGTTCTAATAGGCAAGATCGATCTGAGATACATTGGATCATGTTGAACGTTACCGCTCTCGCGCTGCAGAAAGCATCATACGAGATATAAACAGGACCTAATAAAGTGTCCTTTTGTTGGAGCTAGCGATTAAAGCACTATCAAGAATTTAAAGCTCTCTTTCTCTTATAAGAACGCCTTATTAAGCGTTGGATGCGGCTGTAGTACTTATGTCGCCATATGCACACCGCCGGATTAATCTTCTCCCGCCTGCCGTTGCGGGCAACAAGTCACTGCGTCATCCTCTTCCGAGTCTTTGGCAGAAGAACAATTGACTCCAGTCCTTTCCGATTACAATTGCAAAAAGAATCAAACGTGCTATTAGTCCGCTATTATCCAACTGGTTTCAAGGGATGCCCTCAGCAAACTCATGATCAAGTGCGAACCGGACTCGTGGTTGGTTAGGATGTCTGACACAGGTATCCAGTTCCCAGTCTCAATGTTTGGGGTCGCGGTCTGAAGTGTTGTGGCCTCAATAATGAATGGCTACCTGAGTTATCATAATAAACTGGGTCGATTTTTTTGCTAACTAAACTGTCAAGAAAGAACTCTCAGGTAGGAATTCACATAGCCTTCGGACTTTAAGACGATTCCCCTTCCAAAGAAGAAAGCTCAAGGACGCGTTCCCCAGCAAGACCAGGCTAACAGGTTTTATAGCAAAAGAGCCGTAATTGTCCTTCAGCCGGTGAAGCCCACTAAGGTATTTGGATCCCTCAGTGTCTTGGCCTGAGAGCTATGCTAACAAGATTCCTGCATTACTTACAAAAGTCTCTGTTTAACCCAGTTTCTTATAAAGCAACTGAGGACCATTCTTTCTTGCCTCTTTCATTGTCCAAGGACAATACCAGTAGTGTCATCAGTCAAAATGCCAAATATACCGCTTGCTCTTTCGATGGATCTGCAGCTCCGGCTGCTTACTGCAGAGCCGGATTGCCATAAATGACATCCACCCACGCCTTGAATGTTATAGAAAAATGAAGGCCAGACCGAAAACGCACATCTCCCCGATCTCCCCAGCTTGGCTCCTGATCCTCGATCTAATCGCAATTGGGACAGAGAGAGGGCGTTTGCACGACATCTCCTCTCGCCTTCTAGTTGTTTGGCGCTCTTGTCGGTTATACGCGCCAATTGTCGCTCCGAAAATCGGGAGAATGATCACCTGAATTATGAATCAAGAGCGTGGAAACACTGGGCAACAAACAGCGTCACGCATTTGGCTCTGAATCCATTGAGTCCTGCCCTCGTGGTATTATATAGAACTGGGACCTTGCAAATAGGTTGTTCCGGAACGCCGGAAACCTCAAAGGGACCCACGCAAGTCCCTACGTCTGCACTGGGCAGGTGGCGCCTATTCCGGCAACTGGAGCCTATTTGCGCCTATTTTTTGATCCAGCCCTGTACAGTTTCGGAAAAGGTTTGATCCCCGAGCCCCACTTCAATCGCCAGTCGAGTTCCCCAGTCGAAGCAGCCAATTGCAAGCGTTCTTTGGCTCACATAGTAGCATGAGTGTCGCTGTGCTCTTGTCGTTAGTGGGCTGCCGTCGTCCTCCTCTCAACCAGTCACAACCACCACAAAAAATAGTCATCGAGGAGTCAGGTGTTGGCGGCCGCACCTCCTCGGAGGTTTTTCCAGCCCTTACGTGTTAGATGAGTTTTCCCGCGGGGCACAGTAGCATAATATACGGGCCGGAGGTATCCATGGTCCCCTAAGATCTTAAGCTCGGCAAGGATTTGCATTCCTCACATGGCGTCAATTTGAGACCTTTCTCCGCAATCTGTCTCCAAATGGCCCCAGCATACCCAGTTTAATCATTTGCGAATAGGGGAGGCATTGCCGCTCGGTAGGCGCACTCCTGCAGATGACAACACGCCCCCATGGGGCTGCAGCACAGGGCACCCAGGAGAGGAACGACTGTTTGCCGGGGATGTAATTTGGGAGTCTCTTTAAAAATTTATTGTGTATGTTCCCCAGAGTCTCCGATAAAACATCCTTAAACTCCCAGGATTATTTATCAATTTGTTCGTATGCTACGGCCCTCTTTGTCTGCGGGGGAGGGGCTCCGCCGCTCCACCGCTTCTCCGCGCGCTCAGAAGTTGCGAAGATCTCGACGATTCGTCCTTCAAGAGACCCCAGAAATTATTTCTCCGCTCGCCGTATATAAAGCTGCTGCCGCCCATTCTTTTCTCTTCTTATACCACACTCGTCGAGCGTCCTGTTCAACTTACGCTCACATTCAATTGCTAACCATGGCTGACTTTGATATCGAAGACGTCCTCAGCAAGCTTACGCTCGACGAGAAGATCGGCCTTGTCGCCGGTATTGACTTCTGGCACACCTACCCAGTTCACCGTCTCGGTGTGCCCTCCCTCAGATTCTCAGATGGCCCTAACGGTATCAGAGGAACCAAGTTTTTCAATGGTGTTCCAGGTGCCGTCCTTCCAAATGGTACTGGTCTTGCCTCTACTTTCGACAAGGAGCTCTTGCTCGAAGCTGGTAAACTCGCTGGTGTCGAGGCTCGTCACAAATCTTCCCACGTCGATTTGGGTCCAACTACTAACATGCAGAGAGCTCCAAACGGTGGCCGTGGTTTTGAGTCCTTCTCTGAGGACCCACTTCTTGCCGGTATCGCCTCTGCTAAGATTGTCGAGGGCCTGCAGTCTCAGGGTGTTGCCGCAACCATGAAGCACTACGTCGGTAACGACCACGAGCATGAGAGAAACTCTGCCAATTCCATTGTCACCGAGAGAGCTTTGAGAGAGATCTATCTCGAGCCATTCAGACTTGCCGTCAAGCACTCCAACCCAAAGGCCTTCATGACTGGTTACAACAAGGTCAATGGTGAGCATGTTTCTCAGTCTCGCAAGTTCCTCCAGGATATTCTTCGTAATGAATGGCAGTGGGATGGTACCATCATGTCCGACTGGTTCGGTACATACACCTCCAAGGAGTCCATTCAGGCTGGTCTTGATATTGAGATGCCTGGTCCACCAAAAATGAGAACTTCTAATCACGTTGGTCAGCAGATCCAGTCCAAGGAATTGCACATTAAGGACTTGGATGAGAGAGTTAGAGGTGTCCTCAAGCTTGTCAAGTACGGTTTAGCTTCTGGTATCCCAGAGAACGGTCCAGAAGACACACTCAACAACACCCCAGAGACTTCTGCTCTGCTCAGAAAGATCGCTGCTGAGTCCATCGTCTTGTTGAAGAACGATAACAACGTTTTACCATTGAAGAAGGAGGAGTCCGTTGCTGTTATTGGTCCAAACTCCAAATTCGCCGCTTATTCTGGTGGTGGTTCCGCTTCTTTGGCCGCTTACTACACCGTCACTCCATATGAAGGTATTGCCGCCAAGATTGGTTCTGACCCAAAGTACACTGTTGGTGCCTACGCTCACGTTACTCTTCCAGGTCTCGCTCTTCAGTTGAAGAACCCAATCACTGGTGAGAAGGGCTGTCACGTCGCTTTTTACCATGAGCCAAGAGGGACTGCGAACAGAAAGAAGTTTGATGAGTTCCCTAACATGACCTCCTCTATGCACATCATGTTCGACTATGTTCACCCAGAAGTTAAGGAGGGTGTTCCATTCTGGGGTGACTTTGAGGGTATATTTGTTCCGGAAGATACTGCTGAGTACGAGTTTGGTTTGACTGTCATTGGTACAGCACAGCTTTTCGTCGATGACAAACTCGTTGTTGATAACAAGACTGTACAGACCAAGGGTAAGGCTTTCTTTTCCAACGGTACTATTGAGGAGAAGGGAAGAATCAGCCTAGAAAAGGGTAAGGAATACAAAGTTCGTGTCGAGTTTGGTTCTGGTCCAACTTACACTATCTCTGAGAGAGAGGGTGTTGATTTCACTGGTTCTGGTGGTATCTCCATGGGTGTTGCTCGTGTTTTGGATGCCGATGAGGAGATTGCCAGAGCTGCTGAGATTGCAAAGAGCGTCGACAAAGTTGTTCTTTGTGTTGGTACCAATGCTGAGTGGGAAACTGAAGGTTACGACAGAGTTGACATTTCTCTTCCATTGCGCACAAACGACTTGGTCGCTGCTGTCGTGAAGGCTAACCCTAACACTGTTGTTGTTAACCAGTCGGGTACCCCATGTGAGTTCCCATGGATCAAGGAGGCTAACGCTGTCGTTCAGGCTTGGTTCGGTGGTAACGAACTGGGTAACGGTATTGCTGACGTCTTGTACGGTGACGTCAATCCGTCTGGTAAACTTTCTTTGACCTTCCCAAAGAAGTTCGAGGATAACCCAGCTTACTTGAACTACCACACCGAGAGAGGTAGAGTCTTGTACGGTGAGGACATCTTCATTGGATACAGATACTATGAGAAGTTGCAGAAGCAGGTTCTCTTCCCATTCGGTTACGGTTTGTCTTACACCTCTTTCGCCTTCTCTGACCTAAAGGTCGCTGTTGACGAGACTGCTGGTAAGTTGAACGTCTCTGTCAAGGTCAAGAACACCGGTAAGGTGGACGGTAAAGAGGTTGTTCAGGTTTACGTCTCCAAGATTGATTCCGATGTCATCAGACCAGTTAAAGAATTGAAGGACTTCGAGAAGGTTGCTTTGAAGGCTGGTGAAGAGAAGACTGTCAACCTAGAGTTGTCCTTGAAGGACTCCGTTTCCTACTTCGACGAGTGGGAGGACAAGTGGCACGCACAGGAGGGTGAGTACTCCGTCCAGATCGGTCCATCCTCTGATGACATTGAATTGGCTGAGAAGTTCGACCTCAAGAAGGGCTTCTACTGGACTGGTCTCTAAGTCAACAGGCATAGTATAGAATGTAATCCAAAATAAGTGGTGAATGTTTATTGTTAAACTTGATATCTTGTAAGCACATAATGACTTACAGTTATTAAGGAAACTTGAATGAAAAGAGTCAAATTAGCTGTACATAATAACATAAGTCTATTATTAAAGTCACTCGCTTAGTTAAGTTAAAAAGCGCCGACTCGAGAACTCTTTTTAATGCACGCACTTAAATCAAAGGCGGAACGCTAACCTTAATTTCTTCGTTTAAACTTTAAAACTTTTGCATAAAGAAGTTGGCCAATATCACAAATATATCATTATATATATACATATATATGAGTATGATTAATTAAATCGTTGAGATTTGACGCTGATATCTCCGGTATTGTTAATAAACAGTAGAGGTGGTCCAGCTACCTGCAACTTTTACAGTAGTTGAACTAGCTGTCCATTTCAAGAGTAAAATAACACTAAACACAATTAAAGGATATATTGAGCTCTTTAGGTACAAGCATAGCCAGTCTAGAGTATTCCTATCAAGAGCCAGAGTACTCTTCGACTAGTCATCATTAGCATAGAGATCACGTCCTCTGGCGCAGAATGAACATCTCAAATAGGCTGGACGAGTAAAGCTCTCATGAAAAGATACATACTAACCTAGAAGAAAAACATGATCAAATATGAGATATTGATGAGGAGAACAATTCAGATGAATGTGTATAGCTTCCCTTACATGTGTTATGTCCTCCATCATTTTTGGTCACGAAATTCAATACTTAAATTAGAATTCAACTATAGGAATTTCGTTGAGAATAAAACCTCAAAAACAGATCTAATTAATAGTTTTAATAGCACCAAAGAAAAAGCATCTGTAGATAGACTTTATGACTTCTATTTAACTCCGATTTATGCGAATAGTAACTTGATTTAATTTGATTGTGTACGGATGGTAGCTGCGGTGTCTGGGTGTCACCAAAAAAGGAACAATGTAATGAATAATATTCTACATATTTGGCTGCTCAGCGCTAAGTATCGTTAAAACCATTCATTATAGTGACGATTATACAGATTACAGTCACTGATCAGTTAGGCGAATCAAACGTCTAGGACCTTCCCCTGTCACCGTGATTCGACCTTCTGCGACCAACTGGTTCAGCACATCTCCCATCTCCAAATTCTCGACTTGAATCTGTGATTGCTCGTTGAAGTTCCTGAAGAGCAATGGATAGTTGATACTTCCATTTCCTTCGACCTCAATGAATTTGAGTACATTCTTGGCGAGATCCTCACGCTGTCTTCTCTCTGCAGAGGACTGTCCAGTTTGAACAAGATCCATATCAATCTTTCCCGTTCTTGGGTCAGTTGCATAGTCTTTAATAGCAGACTTAATCAGTCTCACAGCTTCCTGAACATCAGAGAGGACAACTTCATGTGAGAGTCTCATCTTGGCATGGGCCTCAGAGAGACGAATCATACTCTCAAGTTGTCTAGTTGTTGCAGTTATACGACGCTCAGAACCCCTTGCATCATCACCCATCTTTCTCATTTCAACATAACACTTCACCAACTCATCTTTTGCATCTTCAGTCAGGACCGGGTGACAATTCTGCTTGGCATAACCAATATACATAGTCAACATCTCGACCGGCAAAACCTCTGTCAATGCAGCATTGTCTGGTCTGTCCTCCAAATACATGCTCGTTATGTGCTTGGCCAACTTGCTGTCCATACGATTATCAACCTTATCAAGTATAAGATAAACCAAGTCAAATCTCGAAAGTAATGGAGGTGGTAAGTCGATATTCTTTGTCACAGGCAAGTTTGGATCGTATCTGGAGTTGATCGGGTTTGCAGAAGCTAAAATGGAAGTTCTTGCATTTAAAGTAGTGATGATGCCAGCCTTCGCAATAGAGATCGTTTGCTGTTCCATAGCTTCATGAAGAACAGATCTTGTCGCATCAGACATCTTGTCAAATTCATCAATACAGCAAACACCACCATCAGACAACACAAGAGCGCCAGATTCCAAAACAAGCTGCCTTGTGTCAATATCTCTTGTGATATATGCAGTTAAACCAACCGCAGAGGAGCCCTTTCCGGAAGTATAGATACCTCTAGGGGCGATCTTGTGAACATATTGCAAAATCTGAGACTTAGACGTGGATGGGTCTCCACAGAGCAAAATGTTGATGTCACCTCTGTATTTACCACCTTTGATAAACGTTTTTGAAGTACCACCAAAGAGCTGGAGCAGGATTCCTTTCTTCACATCATCGAGTTCAAAAATAGATGGAGCTAAAGACCTAGCGAGAAGCTCGTAAAGGTCATCTCTCTGAGAAATCTCCTTTATCTTCTCAATCTCTTCCTCAGTAATCTTTCTGACTTCTTCGACGTCTTGTTTTCTTGAGATCTCGGTTTCAACGTTCAACGTTGTATCAATGTTCAATCTCTTCTTATCAGTCTTCTTGATGTGAACAACATCTAAAAATGTTTTGTACAAGTTTTTCAGTGTTCTCATTCTTGGATTAACTCTGACTGGCGTAGATCTGAAGATACCTGTAGCCTCAATCTTATCACCAGGTCTGACACTGTCAACTAACTCGTCAAACACAACTAAGGAAACGGAATGTGGAGTCTGACCATCTGGAACAATGTCTGGAGTCTCTTGAAGTTTAATAATCTGTTTGTCAGCGAAAGAACTTCTGTTGTGGACCAAAATCATCGAGTTTGCTTGGGAACAAGTTACTCTTGGGCATTGAGTTGGTTCCTGGATAACACCTCTATCAATTTCCACAGTTGTGGTATGGTTGCATACACTGCATTTGAAGAATGCAATCTTCATATCTGGGATGACAGAAGTAGATCTCAAAACGATACCCTTAATGGAAACCAATCTGTCAATATCATCAGGATTCAAAGCTCTCATGTCCCTCTGCGCCTCAACGTTGAATGGCCTCACCTTGTAAATACTCCCCTCAATCTCACCAATATTGAACTCAATATCATTATCCAAGATCAATTGCACCATACAGTCCTTGATCGTCTGATCCATGATTGGGATCACTTCTTGGGGGTAATCTTGTAATTGGTAGAACAGTTTCTTTGTTGTTGGATAAGCGAGCAAATTTTTAGCATCAAGATTCAAGTTCGTTGTACCTAAGTTTCTCATCTCATTAAGTTCTTCAATGTAATAAAGATCCTCGTCTACAAGAGGGTCCAAGACCTCATGATCCATTTGCTTTCTGTATCTCATCTTGAATCCCATGAGGAAGTCTCTGAACTTGTTCGAGACTTCATTGATACTTACATTTGTACCCCAGATAACTCTAAGCGCATCATTCCCCTGCTCTTCGATAGCGGATGAGAGTAAGCTAGATGGATCGTTGTTATTGTTATTTCCTGCTCCTTGAGGAATTTCACGACGTCTTCTTGGGGAAGACAAATCTGAGGAATGGATATCACCTCGTAAATGACGCAAGTTCTCTGCACGACGGTGAGCTTGAATATCTGATCTTATATCAGATGCGAGGTCCGATCTTTCTGGTCTTCTAACATCCGACGGTGGCGCTGATGATGAGTAGTGAAGAGGAGAACTCACACCTGCAGCGGTGCTTCCTGGAGCACGAGGAGCGTCAGAGCTCAGGATACCACCAATTGGGGAGCTAGCACCAGGACCTTGTGAGGAGGGGAAGAAGAGTGGTGAACTGACATCGCCTGCACGTGCAGTTTGGTTGGAGTCTTCAAAGGTGTTGGCGGCATCTTCAGGAGCTGGTGCATCTGAAGATGGTGGCATGAACAGAGGCGAGGACGGCACACGCTGCCGGTTGCTGTCATTGTTTTGGTCACTTGGAGAACTCATTATGGCCCTCTTTTGAGATCCAAGTTGAGTGCTGTTCCTAGTGAATTTAATTTGAAAGTGAAAGCGTTGGTGTGATGAGAGAACGGGCCGTGTTTTCGTGTTTTGGAACTTTTCGCGTAGACGCGTCCAATTACACTTCCCGATCAGGAAACGAGAGCTAGATTACCCGATTTGGGGGTGGGTTCGCGTAAATATGATGCATTAGTATAACCGAGTAACTGATTTCTTGAGTTTCAACCAAGCAACTGCTTCAAAATTTCAGGGTCAACTTCCCACTTTTTCTCAGTAAGCTTTGGACCGACACGTTTGGCAAGTGTGCGTAGAGTGTTCTCAATGATTCCTTTTGTGTACTTGGGTAGCTCTTTCTTGAGAATCTCCACCATTGTAGGTGCTGTAAAGTCGCACCCATGAACCTTCGATGCAAAAACCTGAAGATCTTCCTTCACTGTAATGACAACTTTGGACTTCTTCAGTTTTGGCTGTTCTTCCAAGGACGGATCGGATGTTTTATTCTCTTTGTAGTTTCCATCGCTAGTCACGGAGCCCCAGTAGTTTCTTTGAGGATCAATAGGGTATGAAACATCGGCTTGAAGAATCTCAACTCTGATGCTAGGCATCAAAGCTGTGTCCTCGTCCTTTTTGCCCTTCCATCTGACAATGGGAATGAGTGGCCCAAGGACCCTTCTTGCGTCTCCATTTGTGTTATCGTCCTCCAAAAAGTCTTGCAAATCTTCTGAATCTTCTTCGTCACCATCATCATCGTCATCATCATCACCGATATCCTCACCTTCACCTTCTTCTTCCTCACCAGCTCCATCATCAAAGTCAATGAACAGTGGAATTTCCTTCAATGGATCTTTGCCCAAGCCCGTAGAATATTCTGGCTTCGTGTAAGTTCCAATCCAACTCTTGGCATTTTCATAAAACTTGATAAATTTCACCAGAATTGGAACCCCAGTGAGCTGGTTTTCGTAAATGTATAATGATGTTGGCGCTGTTTTCTTCTCTGAGGCTGGCTGTGACTTAAACCATGATTTGAGGTTCGAGGAGGCGTCAACAGATTTGAGCCCCACATCGAAGTCATCAATAGATTTCTTCAACGAGTTTCCAAACATTCTATGAGAATCATATATAGAGACACCTTCCCTAACAAAAAACCCTTGGAACGTCTTTCGGTAGTCATAGATATCTTCAGATGAAGGTGGGGACGAAGTAGACAAGTCTGAGATAGAATTGGTTGTTGTTGATTTGACCGTGGTTTTAGGTCTGAAGAAATTGCTAATCTTGAGTTTCTCTTTCTTCTTTTTCACTTCTTCTTCTCTCTTTTTCCTATCATCTTCCAGTTTTCGTTTCTCTTCTTCTTTCTTTCTCTTTTCTTCCTGTTTCTCCTCTTCTTTTTTCCGCTTCTCTTCTTCCTTGCGAAGTCGGTCTTCTTCTCGGGCCTTCTTGAGTTGTTCACGTTTCATCTCATTTGCCAGCCTTAGACGCTCCTTCTCTTCTTCTTTAGCTTTTTTTTCGGCCTCCTTCTGTAAACGCTTTTCCTCTTTCAGTTTGCGCTCTTCTTCTTTGACTCTTTCTCTTTCGAGCTTTTCTTCAAGCTTCTTCTTTTCTCGGTCTTCTCTCTCTTTGAGCTTCTCTAGTTGTTTTGGTGTCAATGTCTTCACTGGAGTCACAGACTCACTCTTTTGGGTAGCAGGAGATGACACATTTACATCAACTTTTCGTGACGGTTTGAGTGGGGTCTTGAAAGGCGTTGCGACAGCCGATGTAGTTGTGGAAGCTGTCTCTGGTCCTTGCTTACTATGATCAACGGTATGGCTGGTCAGCGCCGTTGAGGACTCTGATTGCGAGTCTGAGGACAAATCCTGTGGATTATTTTCTGATCCGTCTAGACATGATACGATACCCATCTTGAATATGCCTAGCCTAGAGTATTGATTTCTTATGTTGCCGTGGTTGAAGAAGAACCTGACGCGTTGGTCGAAAGTTTCGCGTTGTAGCATGGAGGGTCGCGTCACTAATGTACATAAGTCGATGGTGTATATCGCAATGAGGATGTCCAATTGTTTATACATTTCATTAATTCATTAATTCGTTTCTTTCACATTTTTTAATTCGGATCTGTATCAAGTTATTAGACTCATCGTCGAAAGAGTCGTAAACTTCGTCTTCGTCCAAGGAAACTGTCTCCACAATTCGGATCTGGTACTCTCTTGTGTTGACTTCTTGGATACAGTCTTTTGGACCTCTGAATGGGAGTAATGACACTGTAGCACCTGGAATTAATATAACAGAACCTTCATCATCGCTTCCTTCAACTTCAGACTCATCAGCTATGCAGATAATCTCCTCGTAGGGGTCAGGCTGAGCCTCATTGAGAGACACTACCACTTGGCTCAGTGTCATGGGAAGGATCTCTTCTCCCACCTCGTTTTCATCAAGTTTTGAGCTCCCAGAATCAAATCTAGAACCGTACAACAGCTCCATATCATCACTCAGGAACCCTGATGGCTCATCATCGCCCATCCACCAGTTTTCACTCTTTACGACTTGTGCTGGAGTTGTGTGTGCCCTCCTTGAAGATCGTACAGAAAAACCCAACGATTTCTTCATCTGACTCCACTCTGAATCAGTAAATACCCTCTCAACCTCATCTCCAGCCTCATAGATATCACAGCTCGCTGTACTAACAGCATCCTTGAAGTTCAACATACGCAGTTTATTAGGTTTTCCGGAGAGCTTATTGATCATTCGCTTCGTAACAGAGAGCTTCGTTTTTTTGGGCTTCTTGATCTTGTCTGAATCGGCTTTTTTCCTTTTCGTCACACGCCGTACTTTTGGAGCTGTTACTTCTGTTTTGTTGGAGAACTTCTGGAGAAAAGCCTGTGTTCTCTTATGATTCTCTACCTCATCATCCACATCGTCAAGCCGTGATTGGATCTGAGTCGAGAGAAAGATGTCTTCATCTTGAGATAATGGCAGAGTATCCATGGCGGGACCCATTCCTTGAGCACCTCCTTAGATCCCTTTTCTGTGATGCCCATAAAGAGATGTGTCAGAAGAGAAAGCCTTGATAGAGAGGTCCGCGAAAACAAAACAAGTGGCAACAACAGCAGAAACCATCTCTTCTTTCCTATGAGCTGCCCCTAACGTAAAAGAAGGACGATCTTAAATATCCAATGACTTCCAAAAGTGTGACTTTTTGCACTTCTAAGGACATTGATGTCCCTTTGCGTGTCAAGCTGATGTCGCTTGAGGGATCCGCACCATTACTGAGAGAATCAACAAAGCTGACGGATCCTTCCAAGCTCAAGAAGCTCTCAAACTTTTCTGCTTCTTCAAGCCTCTTCGCAACTGCGGTGGTAATATTGGAGGGAAAACCTCTGACGACGCCAGTGACGACATCCTATGCCGCTTTCAGAGCACACAGAAGGTGGAATGATTGGCTCACACTGCCTATCAAAGTGAACCAGTTGCCCTTTCAATCCAAGCTTCGCATTGTACTATGGGAGTTTGATGGTTCACGGAGAGCTGTGTTTGGTGATACTGAGATTTATATTTTTAATGTCGATGATGATTGTACACTTAAGAGAGGGAGACAGAAGCTACGAGTGACACTATCTCAGGAGACAAGCGGACATGATCAAAGTCAACAACAGCCACTAACAAGCACTAGGACTACAAAGATGGATGAACTGGAAAAAATAATCAAGAAGCATGAGAATGGAGATATTCCAGCTATTGATTGGTTGGATAATATGACATTCCGCAAGATCGAGAAGATAAACCAAAAGTCCAGCCAGGATTCACATTCATTCACACTTTTCATTGATCTCATGCAGTTTGATATCCCTATCGTCTTTTCGGACTTCAAGTATCCTCCTCCAGACATCCCAGTTTATCAACCATCTGACCAAGATATTCAGCAGAGTCAGCCTAAAATACCCACAGGGAAGTTTGTTACGATGAAAGTGTATGATCCAGAGCAATACCGTTATGATCCCATTGAACTCAAGTATCGTAAGCTTGAACGTTCACATAAGGATGGACCATTCGATAGGGAGATAAAACCAATTGCAAAGATTCGTGACGAGCTGAATAGAATCTTGAGTTATTCATCTGTTCAAGAGTTATCACAGCATGAGAAGAATCTGGTATGGAAGTTCAGATACTTCCTTATCAATAACAAGAAGGGACTCAACAAGTTTCTTAAATCTATTAACTTCAATGATGAAACGGAAAGCAGAGAGGCACTTAAATTGCTCTATAAATGGGTGGAGATTGATATTGAAGATGCGTTAGAGCTGTTGGGTCCAAATTTCAAAAACATCACCGTGAGAACCTACGCTGTTGAAAGACTTAAAAAGGCCCAAGATAATGAGTTAGAGTTGTACCTTTTGCAACTTGTTCAAGCTTTGAGATACGAGTCACTTGCTGGTACAAATGCGACTGAGTACTCTATCGTTGAACTTGATGGATCAAACACTCAGTCAGCTTCTGGATCTTCCTTGTTGAACAACTCATTGACACCATTGTCACAGTTTCTTGTTGAGAGAGCTTTGTTAAATGACAGATTAGGAAGCTTCTTGTATTGGTATTTGACCACTGAGGCTAAGGAAAAGCCAGATTCCATATATAAGAAAATTCTGGATTATTATATGAAAAATGTGACACGCTCAGGATTACAGAGAGAAATTGACCTTGTCAACGTGTTGGTTCAGCTTTGCACAAAAATTAAGGGTTTACGAGATACGACACCGAAGAAGATTGAAGCGTTGAGAAATTTACTAGAGACGAAATTGAAGTCATTCCCGACTACAAGACTCCCTCTTGATCCTGATTTTGAAGTCTGTGGTACCGTTCCTAATGAGAGCTTTGTCTTCAAGAGTTCATTGTCACCTTTGAAAATCACATTCAAAACGCCAGATGGAAGAAAGTATCCTCTCATGTTTAAAGTTGGTGATGACCTTCGCCAGGATCAGTTGGTGATTCAAATAATTTTGCTTATGAACAAGCTCTTGTTAAATGAGAATGTTGATCTTAAATTGACCCCATACAAGATTCTGGCCACAGGCCCAACAGATGGTGCCATCCAATTCATTCCGAACAGCACTCTTGCAACTGTTTTAACAGACTATCATGGCATTGCTGCATATCTCAAGCATCACCATCCAGACCCAAACAATGCTTTGGGAATCAGCGATTGGGTGATGGACAATTTTGTAAAGTCATGCGCTGGTTATTGCGTTATTACATATATACTTGGCGTTGGTGATCGTCATTTGGATAACTTGCTTATTTGCCCAGATGGACACTTCTTCCATGCCGATTTCGGATATATCTTGGGAAGAGATCCTAAGCCTTTCCCGCCATTGATGAAGTTACCGCCTCAGATTATTGATGCATTTGGCGGTGCTGATTCTCCAAATTATGACAAATTTAGAAACTATTGCTTTGTGGCCTATTCCATTTTAAGAAAGAATTCTAATTTGATCCTCAACTTGTTTGAACTTATGAGAGACTCCAGCATTCCAGATATTGCTTTGGAGCCTGATAGAACGGTGTACAAGGTGAAGGAGAAATTCTGCCTTGATATGAGTGAAGAAGAGGCAATCATTCACTTCCAGAACCTTATCAATGATAGTGTTTCGGCACTTCTGCCAAAGGTTATTGATCGTCTTCACTCTTTGGCACAATACTGGAGAGCATGAGCCTTGAATATATGCATTTTAATGACAACAGAACAAAATATTAGCAACAAAAAGTGACTTGGGTTAGGCTTAATCCTTGAACATTTCTAATTTAGACCAGCAAGCTTGCAAAAAAATAGAATAAAGTGCCCCACGTGGGGCTCGAACCCACAACCGTACGATTAAGAGTCGTAAGCGCTACCGATTGCGCCAGCGAGGCAACTTCGAAAAACGGTAATCCTGCAGTTTTATACACCGAGTGCGTTATCTTCAACTTAAATGCCGGGTTACGTCTGATTTCGCGGGAGCGGGCGCTCTCTCACTAAACACGCAACCTCTGAGCTACTCTTGTGACCCCGCACACTAGTATATTTCAATCCAGCACGGAAAAAAAGAGCCTAGGGAGCACTCAAACTATGTTTCGTATAGGACTCCGTTCCCGTGTAAGTACTCTCTCAAGGCGGCCGCTCGTCCTCCATCGTGCGATCTCCAAGATTGAAGTATCGAACCCATGGGGTATTTTCATGTTGAAACAGTCTCGATCTGTTCTCAAGGCCATTGTTATCTTTTACGGTTCTGCTGTTGTTTTAGGTATTGGTGGGTACTTTGGAAGTGCATGGGTAATCAATAAGTATCAAGAAATGGACAAGCAGTGGCCAATTGAATCGAAGATTACTGGAAGGTTGGGAGTGTACTTTCAAGATATTAAAGAAGATGATGATAATGCCGAGTTGTCGCTAATTTACTGCCTGAAATCCATAGCCGAGAACGAAGGAGTATCCGTGGACTCTAAAGATAAGAAGAAGTTCTCATTGTTAACGCTTGAAAAGTTGGAAGGAAAGACGAAGGAGTGGAAGGGCCATTATGTCGACCTTGTAACGAGATTGGCTTTATGCAAGGCCGAGTTGGGTGACATAGACAATGCCTGGAAGCTCTGCCACTATACGCTGAATCTTCCTATGGATCTTGGATCCACTGAACTGAAATCAAAGGCGCTGAGACTCGCTGCCAAGATCGACAGGAGCAAGGGTGAGTTCAAGAGATCTGAGAGTTACTTACTGGATGCTGTCAACTTTAATGAATACCACGGCACAGGAATCTCGTTCCAGGATAGTGGGTCTTATTTGTTGAATCCTACTTCTGAAGCCACACCAGAGCTCATTGATTCTTTGATTGACCTAGGTGTCACTTACACACACCTGGAGGAATACACCAAATCTCTCGAGATATTCCTTAACGTGTTGGAGATTCTTGACAACCGCAAGGAGCTATTACAGTCAAATAAGCCTCTGTTGAAAAATTACATTGGTGAGATATTGTATAAGAAGGGTCTTAACGCCAAGGCCATTGATTGGTGCAGGGCTGCATTTAAAGAGGCACATACGTTCTCCAGATCAGACGTCAAATCTGCAAATATCACAAGACAGGCTCTTGCCAACCTGGTTGCTCTTTACAAGAAGAATGGCGACGAAGACCTTGCTAACCAGGCCGAGCAAATGCTTGAGAACATTATTGTCCCATTGGAGAACCCATCAACCACCGCGGTGCTCGATCTACTGTTCAAATGATCTGCTGTCATTGTACATATTATTTATTCATGCTATTTATTTTAAGGATTCATTAGATTCGTAACATCGTCGAGCTAGCTGTTACTCATTTCTGCACCTTATGCGCATCCATACTCGTCTTCGTACAAAGCCTGTCTTCATTCTTCCTCTCCAGCTCTTAGCACCAAACCACCGTGCGTAACACCACCCTTGATCGTCGGTGTCGCCTGCATCCATCACAACATACCACAGGGGCCATACCCATCTCCACAGACCAGACGGTAATGGGAATAGTTGTAGTCCAAGAACAGGAGCGCCCTGTGGTGTCGAGAGTCGCGGTGGGTCCGTGGGAAAGAGCTGAGGCGAGAAGAGCGGGTATCCAAAGAGTGTCACGCCTCGCTCACTCTCAATGAGCAGATCATAGTCAAGTACATTGACCCCACTGCGCGGGTGCTGCTGTAGGGCTGCCGTAATCAGCTTGGCCAGTTTGTCAGGGGCAATGAGAGCATGTAGATGACTGCACTGCGGCAGCGGGTACTTCTCCAGCAGCGGCAGGACATGGCGCTGCTCGTCCTTGACCTCTTGCTGCGCAGCAGGTGACTCCTGCGAGGACGCAGTGTCATTATCCGCTAACTCTATTGGCATGTACCAGAAGCACTGAAGAGCGGGTGGCGCACGCTTGGATGGCGTGTTGGGCTGTTGGCTCTCTCGCGCGCGTCTTTGTTGGTGATGATGGTGGTGGTGGTTGAGGGCCGATGGCCTGGTGCTGCCCGAACCGTACCCAAACGGCTAGAAAAAAGTATGTGTGACACCTCCCATGGGCTGTCAACGGCTGCTCGAGCATCTTGCACACCAAACAGCTCCGCCTCTCTGCTCGTATCCGACGCTAGCGCTCGCCTTCAGACATAGTTAGCCAAGAGACTCATAAGGGAGATACTTCGCGTTATTGCCTCTCCGGAAACAGTCTCGATCTCTGTCTCATTCTCCTGCCCTTCCCCGTTACTCATCATAGAGCTAAACGAGCAACTGCACCCCCCTCTCACACACACGCACACACACCAGTGCCACCATGGCCAGGGTCAACATCGGGGAGCTTGATTCGCTATTCGTGCTAAGACACGCGCAGCGAGCGGATAAGCTTGCCGCCACTGTCTCGTCCATCGATTTTGACTACTCGCACCATCTGTTGGAGATTCACGACTCGTTCAACCAGCCCTTGGCCACTTTCCACGCCACTCAGAACAAGTCGAACAACGGATATACACAGGCAAAAGAGCTCGGCGCCAAGGTGCTAAACTATGTCCAGAACCATGTCAAGGCGTCCACAGTCGTCCTACGCTTCCACACGTCGCCGTACCTCCGATGTGTTGAGACGATCAAACACATGGTGGATCACATGGTAAAACAACATAAGGATCACACTCGCCAGATCAAAGTTGTCATCTCCATCGATCACGTCTTGTCAGAATGGCTTAATACAGAGCTTGATGTGAATTATTTTCCTCCGAACGATAATGGTGAAACGTTACTTGCCACAGCAATCCAGTACCTGAACTCCAACATCCCTTTCAACAGAAATGACAGTGTAAAGATTGTTCTGCAACTACACGAGAGCTACAAACACGGAAATCCAGGTATATTCTCAGAGAGCCTTATGCAACAGTATTCAAGGCTGAACAGAGGGCTCATTTCCATCGTCAAAGAAACCCAGAGAAATCTCACTACTGGCCAAGATACGAAAGACATTGTACTGCTCATGACACACGGTGCTTGTGTTCGAAGCATCGTCTCCAAGCTCATTGGTAGATCACTAATGGTGGAGATTCCGTTGGCTTCAGCAACTCTCGCTAAGCCCCAAGATGCTGATAGCTCCCATTACTATTGGAAGGTTGAAGAGACTGATATTGAACTTCGAAACCAAGGTGAATTCAAATCCGTGGACATTTATTCTTCGAGAGATCCATTCCAAGATATACAGACCACATTCCAGCACAGTTTATCAAGTCAATTAAACTTTAAGAGCGACATCCCAGCATCCAAGACTGAAAATTTCAACAGGATCAGATCACAATCACTGTTGAACGCGCGGGTATCTCATGATTCGGATTCAGATTCAGATTCAGATGAAGAGGGAATCAGTTTTAAAGCCACTCCAGCACACCGTGCGCATTCTTCTCGCCATAGTCACCACCACATTGATCAGTCAAGAAGATTTAGATCGTCGTCATTATTCGGTCCAGTACTAAACAATCCGTTCTTTGAAGATTCTGAAAATAACAAGAAGAAGAGTATCGCGTCAAGAAAGAACAGTTTTGAAAGAGTTAAGGCATCATTAAGAGGAGATGAGGACATTGTTTCACCGACCGAGAAACGGCCGTCTCAATACAACTTGAGTGCACTAGTTTCGACCAATACCCCAACAGCCATCACACCACTTACATCATCCACTAACATCACGCCAGTCACGTCGACAAACAAGTTAAGAATATACCAGAACATTGATGCTAATGATGGAATTCATGATCTTAATTGTGAGACTGTTCCTGATCTCGCAGAATTATCTTCAAATAATTCATCTTCAACTAGCCTACATGATGATTCTCACCATACAAAGGCTTCTGCTTCCATTCCAACAACAGAAAAATTATCCACATCACTTGAAACATTGGATCCCGAGGCTTCAAATGCATCTATCTCTACAATCAAACCATCAACAACCTCATTATTTGATAGAGATCTCATTGAAGAGTCATTAAGAGAGATTCAAAACGAAAAACCCAGTGAACATCAAACTGTTAAGAATGATTGGATGAACTTTAAAGATTCGTCGTCAATGCCATCTACTAGTGTTGGATCTACTGATAGAGAACGTACCATTGATACCGGAAACAAATTCAAGATTGATTTGTATGGAAAAAAGAATAGAACTTACAAATTGAGCTTATATGATGAAGATGATGACGGTGATTCTCATGGAGGTTGGTTCCTGGGGTCCAATAGATATTGAAGACAATATTATTGAGACTTCGAAAACTTTTTATTGTTGTTTTATTTGCTTTCTTTGTTTACTCTTCGTGTTTTTTTTTCTTGTTGATAATGTTTACGGGTGCACACTTTCCTTAATTTTACTTTTGGGCCATTGAACAACAATCATGGCTGTTTCTTTAATTTCATTATTTACCACAACCAAGAGAAAGAGTGCCATTGATGAGCTTGAGGCTGGTCCCTTAAAAATGCTGGCTACATGATGAGTGCAGCTCTTCCCTTACAAGTATTACTTTTAATGTTTCAGGTATCTTGAAAGGGATGGTGACCCTGTTTGGCTGCTTCGACTATTACTATAGACTTCTCAATCACCCATGAATTGACGTTTTAAAATTAATAGTAGTTGATATGCCTGCGCTCGAACACGGGTACGTTAGCTTCCGTCGCTGTGTCAAATCTTGCTCTCTTCATGGAGGACAGATCGAAGCATTTAGCATCATTCCAATGTAACAATTCACAGATCTCTCTGGCCATATCGACACCTATTGAGGAGCCCTGAATAGTATTATCCATCAATGTCAAGCACATAACCATCAGTTTGCCGTTGTTCCAAACTCTTTGAAACGTTATGCCACCGATACATGTCTTGGTGAGGAACTGGTGTAATTCAGAGTCAGCCCGACCACGGTCCTCCAACACAAAGCGAAGAGTGTTCTTGAGTGCTTCATATCCATTACTTACATAGATAGGCATCCTTATCACACCAACAACTCTCCCATATGGATACAGATCGTATTCGTTGGCAGGATATACCGGGGCCATCAACATTGGCTCCATATTCTCTTTAAAGACGGCAAAAGTATAGTGCTCGTCAGTCTTTATAAGTCTTCTCTGTGCAGCAATGAGTAAACTGAGAGATCTTTTGTCATCCAACAAGGTCTCCTTGTGCCATTCTGGCCCCACAATGTTTGTCCCCTCAATTGGAGGTTTAGCCGTCCAGTGCCTCCAGGGAGATCTGAGCTTGAAATTGGTGACCTTGCACAACATTTCCCTCTCGAGTTGGAATAAGGACCTTTGTTCAGGGAACAAGTAAATAACTAGTCTGGAGGCAGGGATTGAAGCTGGGAACTCCACGTCGGTGACTTCTTTGACAGGACGTTGGTTGTGAATGGTGTTCAACAAAGTCTCAAGATCAGTCAGCGAATCATCGGGGGCATCCAGAGTTCTTGGGAGAGGCGTTCGACCAGGCAGTGTTCCCGAAGGCGATGTCAAGCCTTCTCTGCGGGATTCATCATCTGTAATTAGAGAAGGCGCTGTCTTCTTTTGAGGGCTGGTGAATAGCAGAGAAAGCCTTTGACGAACCTTTAAAGGGCTCTGGTATCTCCATGTTCTTGGCTCAGCGCTATTCTCCTGTTCGTCTTCCTGTTCTTCTTCTTCGTCTGAATCAGTTGCTAACATGAACTTCACCATTCCATGTTCCAATGGTGCCTTTAGATCCAGTGGCTGGTCTTTGAGCGGAGTCGACGTAGTAGGAAACGGGACACGCAGACAGGTTTCGCTAGAGACGGTTGTCTCTTCCAATTCCAGGGGCCGATTAATCATCCTGTCAAAATAACCCGTCAATGTCCATCTTTCGGCGAACGATCACAATGCTTCAACTCAGCAGCAGGCCGGGGCTATTGGAACAGCTGCAGCCCTTGGGATGGATGCATGAGGAAATCACCACAAAAGCGGTACATTACAACCCTTCGCAAAAAAGAAACACGCCACACCCCATTTTTTCAGGGGCGGAGAGAATGCTTAAATACGTCTACCCGACGGGACCACCGGGATCAACATGCATTTTGGTTCCAGGACTGGGCAGCGGAGACGAGCGCAGACAGTAGCAAATGTCGTATGAGGTCCTGTGCCTTGTGGCCGTCTCCGAGGATTAGGCGAGCCGCCGGCTTCCCGACGGCAGTTTCGCGAATAAGGCTCATCGATGGGCTGCGTGCCGTCGGGAAGCCGTCGGGGAGGGTATGTGCCGACGGCATGCCGGCGGGACTGCGGCCCGATAAGCGGCGATGAGGAAGTGGAGAACGGCAACTATATAAACAGAGGAGGAATCCCGCATTGCTTGCCTGTCGTTACCAGCGGATGTCTGTATCATCACACTCAAGCGTCAGTAAAGAATGCCTATCACTGTCCAGCCACTCGAGAACGCCCTCTTTGGAGCCAACATCACTTTGCCAGACGGAGTCTCTGACCCATCTACGCTCAACGACGCAGACTTCAAGGAACTCCACGATGCCTTGCACCGCTACTCGGTGCTCGTGATCCCTGGTCAGAAGGACCTATCCCCACACTCTCAATGGAAGCTCACTGCCCGTCTAGACCCTACCACTGATGCCTCTGGCAAGTCCTATGGCCACGGCAAGGAGTTCAGACATGAACAGTCCGTGTTGAGAAAGGACGGTACTTCCATCCCAGACCAGCCCCAGGTGCAGGTTTTGGGTCAAGGTAAGTGGGAAGCTGGCCATCACGGTCTTGGTGAGATCGAGCTTACCCACCCAACTCATTTCACGTTCCACAAGACGACTTTGTCCGATGAGCAAGTTGCCGCCGGCCAGACCAGATTTTACAGATGGCACATAGACTCTGCCTTGTACGGATTGTCTCCACCAGTTGCCACCACATTGTTGGGTATCAACGTGCCACCACACGACAAGTTGAAGAAAATCATTTACGAGGACACCAAGGAGGAACTTGAATTGACTCAAGGTGCTACTGCATTCGTCTCTGGCAAAGTTGCATTCGACCGTTTGTCTCCAGAGGACAAGGAGCTCGCGTTGAACACTCACGTTGTCTACGCACCACACCCATACATCTTCATTGCCCCAGCCAAGGCTACTTCCGATGGTTTGACTATGGAGAGTGAAGGTCAAGAGATGCCATTGGACAAGCTCCCACCTTGGGAAGAGTCTAAGATCAAGCGCTTGCCATTGGTCTGGACCAACCCAGTTACTGGTGACCACCACTTGCAGGCTCATGCTTGTTGTGTTTGGAGACTTGAGCGTGCTAACGGTGAGATTTTGGAATTGGAGGCTGCTAGAAAGGAGCTTCACCGTATAATGAGACCAGCTATCTCTCCAAAGTATGTTTACGCTCACTCTTGGTCTGAAGGTGATTTGGTCATCTTCCACAACAGAGGTGTTTGGCACGCTGTTACTGGACAGTTTGCTCCAGGTGAAAGAAGACTTATGCACCAGTGTAACATTGCTTCTGGAAGAGACCCGGTATGCTTAAAGGAACCTTCAGCTGAAATCAAGAACGCTTGAATTGTTGTCGATATTTAATAACTATTGCTTTAATGATTTACGGATACTTTTAGGGAATACATTTGATGTAGAAATACGACCAACAACAATATCAACCGTTTTCGGACAAATTCATTTCAAAAGAAGCAAACAGAGTCTGATACATTTTTAAGTTTCAACCAATAATAACAAACAACAGAGTAACGTACACACATGAATCAAGCAGCAACAAGGAAAGGAGATGTCACGGCCAAGGTGTTGTAATCGAGTTTATAGTTAATGAGTTCATGCAAAGCCCAAGTCTCTGCGTCAAACTTCTTATAACTTGCAACTTCGAAGCTACCACCTTGCTTAACAGAAGCGCCCGGAATTCTTTGAAACCAGCACTTCTTATTCAGATCCGCTCTCCATTGGCGCTTGATGAGTTCTTCTTCAGCTGCACTGGTCTCAAATGGAGTCAGAGCATAGTAGAAAGCATAGAACAAGGTTCCACTGTCTAATTTCGAAAGAATACCAGATATATTGTTCAAAGCAGCAGCTGTCAACGAAACTGGGTTCGATGGAGTTGGCGATGCTGCAGTATCAATATTAGAAGCAGAAGGAGAATCCAAAGGGGACGCATGACCCGCAGAAGCCAATTGAGGACGGACAAGTGACCATATGTTAAGAGCTTTATTTAGCTCAACGCAAGCCGTAAGTGATGGAACAGCATTTGTAGGCAGATACTCACGAGGGGGACGGACAGATTGAGCAACAGATGAAACTGTATTGTCACTTGTGCGACGGGCAGCGTAATACGAGCCAACAATGTCTTGGATTCCTGGTGGCAGAAGCATAAGTTCAGCATCGTTACGGAACACAGTCTCATCTAATGGAGAAAGAGAAGAAACATCATTAGATTCCTCTTGGCTGGGCTCTTTCTGGTCTTGAAGTCTCTCTTCTTCAAGACGTTTCTTCTCTTCAAGATGCTTTAACAGAGCTGGAGAAGATCCGGTGATGATAATCTGTTGCGGCTCATCAACTTTATTAGAGAGTCCGTAACTCTGCAAGCGACGTTCACGTTTTCTTTCCCGTTCTCTCTCTCTCTCAAGCTCGCGTTGTCGTTCACGTTCTTCACGGTCACGCTTCTCACGGTCACGGTCCTCTCTTTCCTTCTCCTTACGCTGACGTTCACGGTCACGCTCTTCACGCTCTTCACGATCACGTTTTTCACGTTCCTCTCTGGCAGCACGCTCACGTCCCTCCTGATATTTGCGCTCCTTTTCTTCACGGTCACGTTTTTCACGTTCCAATCTCTCATTTTCCAGTCTTTCACGTTCCTCTTCCTCCTTTTGTTCTCTGAGCTCACGTTCTCTCTGTTCTTTGAGCTCATCAACACCGGCAGCAAGAGCACTCCATTTCACCTGTTCAGCAGGAGCAGGGGCACGGGCAGGCCGTAATGTTGGTGGGATATTAGATGGGGATGAAGAAGAAGAACCGAGACTGACAATTCTCTTTCCCTTGGGCGTTGGTGCCTGTTGTTGTTGTTGTTGTTGTTGTTGTTGCGGTATTTGTTGTACCGGTTGTGATTGTGTATTTGACTGAGCGGGCAGAGGCGTTGATTCTCTGCTTTGCTTTGCGGGGCTTGGAGTCCCTGTTGTCGTTGTGTTATACGATGCCTCCTCAGCATGGGCGAAACCCTCAGCAATTTCCCTCTGGACCACAGCGTTGGCCTCGAGATCCAATGAATCATAGATGAATTCATCCTCAGCAAAGTCAGGCTCTCTGTTATTTTGAAGGAAATACTCGATGTCCTCTCTGATATCGTTGATTTGAGTGTAATCAAGTTCTCCATTCTCCAGGAGTCTGAGGGCCAGTTCGAGCTGTTGTTGATGCCAACGGTATTTTTGCTGGATCTCCTTCAGTTCCTCCTTCTCTGCAGAGTTTGCGGTATTGGCACGTTTACCCTTCTTGGATTGCAGACGTTCAAGCTCCACTTCGGAAACCTGAAATTGTCTTTCCAGCTCATCAATGGATTCCTGGACAAACTGTATCGTCTCCATCTTTTCCTTCTCCTCGGGGTCAAGTTCTCCTCCGCCTCTTAGTGATGTATTCGAGTAAGCCTTGAGCTTTGATCCTCGTTCTACCACTTTATACTCCTCCATCGCTACTTCTACTTTCCGTCTGTAGATCGCCAGAGAGTCCTTATCCTTCACCTCACTGGAAGCCTGCCACACCTTCACTTGTTCACGCAACTTCTGGAGCTTCTTCACTTCTCTTTTAAGCTCACCTTCTAGCTTCTCACGCAGGGCCGGATTTTCAGCCTGCTGATGGCGCTCATGGATGCTGTCAAACACCTCTGTACCCTCGTTGATCTTTTTAAACACGCGGTCGATTTCCTGTTGTAGTTTACGATGCGCCATTGTGTGTGCTCTTTTACTCTCTGTTGTTCTGTGTGTGAAGCCGCGTACTCCATTGACTGCTGCCTGAGAGCTCCGTAATAAAGGGCAAGCAAAGAAAAGCTTTTTGGGTGACTAATGGGACGTACCTATGCCGTTTCAAAGGGGAGTTGCGCCAAATTTTTCTTCTCGCCGTCGCTCGCTCAAAATTTTTTTTTTACTGGCCTTAAATTCTGCTGTGCCGCTAACTTCAACATCAACAATATGTCACATTGCAAAGGAATATATGGCTCCCATAACCAGGGTAAGTGCTCCAAAGGCTCCAAGAACGGAGAGAATGAGAATGCATGTACTGATAGCACCTTGTCTCACGATTATGATGGTATTCAATGCCACATCGGCTATCGCTGATGACAATGCTGCTGACGAAAGTGTTGCCACATTCATATACTGAGAGGCTGTGAGTGTAATATTTGGTAGCTGATAAGTCGTTTGGGAGGAGTTTCCCGTGATATAGAGCTCTTGAGTCTTTATCTGTGGCGGGGAGAGAAAAAGGACCATCGTGAGATTGTGGCTTTGATATACTTCTTTTAAGGAGGATGACACGTTGGCATTAAGCTCGCTGGATAAAAAGTTCCAAGCCTCAAGTACACTGGACACATTGGCAAGTGTTGTTGAGACAGGAGTGAAGCTCAGAGAGTAGACATTTTGGGAGGAGTACGCTACGGTACTCATGGTGGCATTAGCAGTGGGAACAGCAATGGTTGAGTCTGATCTTAATACTCCAAGAAGCACAATGACAACACTCATAATCACCGCAAGAAGTAAAGGAATTCTTATGGTCAAGAGCTCAACCAGTCGATAGGTCAGATTCAGATTCCAGGCTCCTGTGGCTCTTCCCACCATATCTGTTAAAAGTGTTGCAGTTGGGTTTCTCAAGCGATGATAGATGGCGTTAAAGTTGTCTTCAGCGGTTTCTTCCTCTTGAACTTCAGTCTTTTTGATATAAGTTTCATCGCATTGCAACCTCGAAGTCTCTTGAGAGTGGATGTATGCCTGCTTGCGAAGCTCTGCGGCGTATTGGAAACGGAAGTGGTTCAAAATAGCCACTAGAATATACCCCACTAATATGCAACAGCCCAATCCTACCAGTGCAGATTTATGAATTCCCTTGGAATTGGAACCACTAGAAGTGATGGAGGGTGATGACCCGTTAATAAGCTTCGAATACGAGTTGTTGTAGACTTGGCTTAAGGCAATGTTTGATTCGGTGGTCCCCTCAGAATAAGATATCAAAGAATCCCATTCAAAGTCCTCCAGAATATCCAATGCTGATTGGAAAACACTTTCAATATCATCCAAAACATCATATCGATTCTCGATTAACGCAACTAATGAATCATCAACATCAATGGACAGTCCACTTAACACATTTTCAAAATCTCCATTAATACCACTGACGTCAATATTCAATTCACTCGAGTTCAGACTATCACCGATTGATACAGAGTTATTAATTTCATTCTGCAGGTCCTCTAATTTCCCATTTTGAATGGCTAACTCTCCAACAACAGTGTCATTAAGTGATTGTACAAGTCCTTTAACTTTATCCGCGTATGCCATTTGCGTTTCATACCTCTCCATAACAGCATCTAATGTGTTAACAAATGATACCATCGTATCATTCATCCATCCTTCAAACTGTGAAATACTCAGCTTTTGAACGCTTGAAAAGACATCCTGATACAATTCTTGTTGTTGATTGAGGAGATCCTCATTGATGTCTTTGAAGGTGTCCCAGGTGGATGTATTCAAACTCAACTGTGTGGAATTGGTGAACCTTGCCACTCCTGGGCTAAGTGTAGTAGATACATTCAAGGATTTGAGCGACTCTAGAGACTTTCCATAGCCTATCAGGATCAAGAAACTGATTACTAGTGGGAGAATGTATGGAGAGAGAAGTGTCTGAATCTGTGTCGCGATATGGCTGTCGTGGATATATTGTTGAGAGAGAAACTTCATAGTTCACGCAAATTGTGCTATTAGCCCTACAGGCCCAAGGAAAAACACTAGAAGGAACAGTCATAATCTTTTGTATTCGTTATCTTTTGTACTGCCTTCTCCCTTTGACAGTGTTTTAAGTGGTGTTTGAGCTCTATGTATCATGTCTGTTTTATGTGTCAAGCCTGTCGCGGGTCGAAGCCTGTGACGTCATCTCATCTCATCTCAGCCAAGAATCGGCACGCTTCTATGAAAAGGGCTCCAATTAATTCTGCGCTACAAATTTCGTTGTATACAGATAAAAAAGTTCACTATTCGAAAACTAATAGATTTTGCTAAAATATTGTAGAGCTACTCGAAAACCTGGCAAGCCAACACATGAGAGTGCAGCTTAGACGTAGCCCAAAAAAATTCGTATTTCTATTCAATACTATCAGTATCAACCTCCAACTTAATGTTAAGCTTCTTTTCGAGCGAAGCCCTGCGCTCAGCTTCGGATTTCAGAGTACCAGGAGTCTTGCAGTAGTCGTCAAGCCCGCCATACCCACTAACAAAGAATTGAGACTCGATCAAGTCATTTCCAGTCAAACTTGCATGGCACTTCGTCATAAAGGGAGTAGCACCTGGTGCAAACTTCTTAGTTGTGCGTTTAAGGGAAGGTGGGACAACCCACTTGAATGGTTTTTTGTTGATCTCCTTGACTTGTTCGGTTAAAACTTCAAGCTTGAAGTCAGTCTCGTGAATGTCTTCTATGGAGTTATAAGTCTTCTTACCCTTAGGAAGTGACAATCTTGTAGTCTTAAAGGATGCGGCGAAGAATGGATTGGAGCTTATAGACTTTCTCAGATAAGTTCTCTCAGGTTTTCTGATAAGGATGTTACCAAGGAGCTTTTCAATTGAACATTCCGGACTGAAGAATAGTGTGGAATAACCCTTCTCTGTATTCTCAGCAAGAATGAAAGTATGTGGTACAGCGAGGATATCTAGAATTTTGTGCTTAGAAGTTTGGATGACTGAGCTTTCCTCGCTCTCCATCCAAACAACACCAGCAGCTGCATGGTCATAACCTCTAACTTTAAGAACATCGGGACTGAATGGGAAATGCGCAGAATTTGGCTCATAAGAAGAAATTTTCAAGTTAGCACCTAAACTCGCCCAACGAAGTTCATATGGACTGGTGATATAGCCCAATTTTGGATGTTTGATATACTGTGGCGCCGTTATTTTACCTTCAATGATCTTTTGAGTTCTTTCACGTCTGACAAGGTCCACTAAAACTGAAGATCCAGCATTTTGTTCGGCGCTAATCTCGAGGAATGTTCGAAGAACAAGACTGACTGAATAAATTCCGGTACTGAGCGGGCAAGCACCGCCGTAGAACAAGTTGCTCATTTGACGTCTCAACTCAACCCAGTTACCGAGGTCAAATGTCTTTGCACAACGTTCGGTAGCGGTGTGACCTAATTGGGTATCATATCTGGTAACAAACTCAAGGATGGCATTTTCGAAGGAGGCAGCTTGCGTGCCCAAGATCTGACTCTCCGACTGTTGGATTTCATCTGAAGTTTCAACGGGATAAGAGTCCCAAGTGGAGTTAATGTCTTCACCAATCTCTTCAATTTCATAATAATCCTCATAGAACGCAGAACTGAGGCGTTCAAGCTGCTCTTCATTGAGAGGATTAGAATCGTAATAATCAAAGCCAACCGGATTAGAGCCAGAAGATTCCATATTTGCAGTGTCCTTAGAAGAAGGCAACAAGGATGGATCAGAAGCGTCGCCAAAGGGAGACACAGGCATCGCAGGGTGAGATTCAGCAAAGATGTGGTCATATTCAGGGACTGGAACGGCTGTGGTTGCCAGGAGTGCGGCAGTGAGAGCCCCGTTAAAGCTTGATAGCACAGGCATTGCAGGTTATATGGGAGGCTACCAAGGATGTAGGGATTAGGGAAATTAGGGGGAGGCAAGAAACTATTTATCCACACTCAATGAGAGCAAAACATAGGCCAAGTATAAGGGCTCAGCTGCAGCTATTAACCAGGATATAACATAGAGAAGAATTAAAGCCCCCTAACTCCAACGCCAATGACCGAATGCACATAAAGAGAAAGCATCGTGTAAATCGAACACCTGAGATTGCTGTGGTATCGATCAATGAACACATCTGTAGCCCGATAAACCAGAAAGGAGACTCAAGGTTGGACAATGCCAATCAAATGGTATTAAAGTGCACCGACCTGGGCGTGGTTCTCGATAGAGAAGAGAAGACAGAAATTCTCTCTCTCGGCCAATCCAGGCCACCAGGCCCCAGACGCCTGACAATCAGGCAAGATTGACACGACAGGACTGACATATCCCGGAGCAAGTGGCTAATCGATATCCAGATAACCACAAAAGAGCACCTCTCCCACTCCTGCTGACTCCAACAGTGCATAGCTAGCTTTAGACGCAACATGTTCGGCCCCCCCCCCCCCCCCGACGGAAAGGAGAGGCCATCTTGATCTCATTTCCTCACGTTGTGAAAGCTTTGAGACGAGGA
>JAKTVL010000078.1:0-55476 GCA_030557175.1 Petasospora japonica
GGCCGTAATCGTGGGCATCTTACAGCGCGCCGAAGTGCACATGGGGCGGCATGATGCGCGACGTGCACGTATTGGGGATCGCCTTCTATTTAGCGTTGAGCACCGTGCACATGCCAGAACCAGCGCCGAGCTTGTGGCAAATTCGCTAACGCACATTGCCCCAAGTGGTGAGCGTGGTGGGTGAGATTGTGCCTGGGTGCTTCTTGCTTGCAGGTGGGACGGCAAAGGCAGGGCATACAAGCCATACCAGCGAGTTGAGGGGGAGGGGGAGGGGACTACCGCGTAGCTATGCCTACGGTGCTATTGCCCATTGCACAGAGTGGATGCGGTGATGCGGGGGGAACCTCCTATCTACGCGTGCCAGCGCCGAGATGTCGTCGTCGTCCTGCACAGCTGGAGTCGGGGAGAGGTCCCAGGAGTTGTGGTTGAGCAGGGGAGAGGAGACCTTGTATGGCGACTTCAGCGGTCAGGGCTGCCGCTACGCACCTGAGAAGGCGCCCTGCAAACCCTTGTTTACAGTGCAGGACGTTGGGGCTGTGGATCTCTCTATCGTCCCTTATACTGTTGTACGCGAGAACATCTGTGTGTGTGTGTGTGTTGTGGGTGCATAATGCCATAATTTTATTTGCGGGCACCAGGACCCTGTATAGTAATCACGGCGTATTTAAAAAAAAAAAAACGAGTGATGAGAATCCTCAGTTCTTGACTTCGGTCTTTCTCACTCTTCTAGATCTCATTGTCTTGTCAGTTCTTGTGTTTCTCCAGCTGTCGACAGCCCTCTGGACAAGGCCTCTGTGGTTGCGGATCTCCGGGTTTGACCAGGCTAGCTTCCAGCCAATTTCATTGCATTCACGCTCATATCTGCCTCTGTTGCCCTTGTACTCCTCGACAGGCACCATTGCTCGTGGGTAGACACAGTTCTCCTTGAGGAAATCCTCTGGCAGTTCACTTGGCACTATACGGGTTGTAGGGCACTTGATTGTGAAAGTGGTTATGATTCTGTGCCTTGAGTAGGAAAACGTCAAGAGTTCTTCGCCCGTCGAACTGTCATAGTTCAAAGTTGGCTTGGACGCAGGGATTGGCCCCGGCTGTGTCGTATGAAGACCACCAATGTTTGGAACAGATCTTGCGCGGAATTTGGCCAGCTTGTATGGAGACTTGGGTGAAAAGCTGGCATCCTGTGAGAGCGAATGGCGAACACGACCTGAGTTCGTTTGGACTTGTACGATTGGTCGTATGGATTGTGGAGTGTTGAGATGCGCTACTACTGCTGTTGTTATTGTGGCTATTGATGATGAGGAGGAAGATGTTGACGCCGGATGTACGTAACTTGAGGGAGAATGCAAAGGCGACGTTGGGCTGGAGAAGTTTCCATGGATGCTTCCATGGTGGTATGCTGGTTGTGTTGACGTGGTGTATTGTGAAAGCTCATTGCTGACGAGTGCATTATTAAGGTATCGCTCGTCTGGGGTTGGATAGAGTTCAGAAAGATTAAGTGGAGCAGGCCTCTTTTTTTCCAGAGAAAGGTCTGTAGAAATTATTGGGAACGAGACCAGCTCGTCGCTGTTGTAGATATTCTGCTGCGTGCTCTCAACCAAGCCAGTTGGAGAGATTGGGTCATCGGACAAGAATGGATCACTCTGGAAGGGGACCTGGCCCTCCTCTTGGAAGGTTTCAAAAGGGTTAAATGCAGCTAGAGGAGAAGGCAGCAATGAAGTCTTCATGTTCTCATTTGAGGGAGTAACAGGAGTGGCAAGAAATTCTGGAGCTGGCTCCTGTTGCAGCGCCAGAGGTGGAGCGTTGTTGATTTCCTGGGAAGAAGTCTGAGCAGAGTAACGAGCACCATAGATATCGTGGCCTACCTGCAGGTCATCGATAGGACCAACGTGACCATTGTAGAACGTGTAGAGCGTGTCACCGTTCATTTCAGCGAGTGTGGGGGTGTCGGGACGTTTTTGTTTGTGTTTGATGATATGAGTATGCGCAAAACTGTGGTGGCCTTCGTATATAGTGATGATAAACTGGTCAAGTCTTTGGGGGGCCACAGGGCACGCGTTTATGTGTATGAGGAATGGCTAGCAGATGTATGAGCGTTTCCCTCGGCGTTTCCCTCGGCGTTTCCCTCAGCATTCGAGGCAGAGGACGGTGCTGGCTGTGTTGTGGGAGGGATTGTGGTTCTTTATATATCTCTCCAGAGTGGGTGAGTTGCAGGTTGACAGGCCTGGCTTGGGCGTGGAGGCCCAGCCTGCGCAGGTGAGTGCCTTAGTGCAGCTGCAGATTATGCAGCGCGTCTCTGTGCAGCTTGAGCGCCTGGAAGACGTATTAGAAGTTCTGAGCCACCTCCGGCTGCAGAGTGTGCTTTCAGCGGGTCTCAAAGTCTGGGACTCGCCAAATGTATGGTTGATCAGCTGTCCTTCCTGATAGATACGGCCCTCCTTTGGATGAGAGGCCCGCCGCCTTTGGGGCCGCCGGAGCTCAGACCATAATCCCCAATATCTTCTTCTGCAGTTGGCGGGAGCCATAACAATTTTGCGGAGCAGCAACACCAGCAGTGCTTCTTCCAACTGGCGTGCTCTGCCCTCGATGCCATCGCAGGGCCTAGACTGCATTTGTAAGCGCTGAGTCGGGTGTTAAAGCCACGGCAGAGAGAGAGAGAGAGAGAGAGAGTGTGTGTGTGTGTGCTGTACCCATGAGGCGGCTCGGATCTTGTCCAAGCAAGGCGCACTCACTGGTTTGTGTTCTTTACTGCATCAAGGTCTTCTTCCACATCCTCTTGATGCCAGAGAGCAAACCACAGCCTGCAACCCTCGAGCTTTCCGATCTTCTGTCTCTGTCATTGGCGGGCGGGAGCAGTGTTCGGTCCGGCACCATCTATGTTGCCTACCCCCAAGTCGTTTGGTGTGGCTTCTCTGAGGACTTCACCGTGGGGCCTAAAACGAGCCGACTCCACGATATGGTTGTTTGCGGCAGAGGATGGAGTCATGTATGCGTTTGGGTGGCTCAAACGGGTCGCATAGTGTGGATACTTTTGGCCTAGCGCCTTATCTCCTCCTGTTCGGATTTTGGCTTCAGAGCTACAGATCTACGGTGGCGAGCAGGATCGTTTGACCTGTTATTATCGCCGGCACAAGAGGATGCTTGCTATAGACACCTACGCCTCTTGGAGGCGGGCCCTCGTCGAGCCCTGCAGTTATGTTGACAGTACTGTCACAGATCTGTATCGACCCGTTAAGATCTGCAGTCGTTGTTGAATTTGAGTACGCACACTAAACACTAAGCCGACAGAGACGTATTCTCCCGCAATAGCCAGGTAACCCTCCTCAAGCTGTGGGCTTGACTCTGTGTGTCTGTGTTTTTTTTTGTGCATCAATACACTGATGGCCGCCAATTGCCGGGTCATTACGAGCATCAAGAGCCGTGTTTTTGTTCTAAAGCAGCTACTCACAAATACGTCTTGGTCTGTGCTCCTGAAATAGGAGTCTCTTGGCTTCTTTGCCCTCCGGAAGCACCGGCTGCCTACCTAATTATGAGACATTATGAGGGGACAAAGATTCAGCAAGGAATCTGCGGACGCAAGGATACGAGTTGTTCCAAGAGAGATCCAGCGATCTTCTCCGCTGTAGATTGGAGGCGTCTTTGAATGCTTGGGAACGTCCGCTTGGGGCTACCCTTGCGCCTGGGATCGAGATAAATCTCAACAACTACATAGCCATTGTGCTGGACCCCTCACGTAGTGTGTTCCGGACGTTCTTTCCCGCTTCGACTTTCTCTCCCTCTCTGTCCCTCTAATAGCTACAAAGGCGGGGACCGTGGTTACGGAATTTCATTAGCAGCCTCCTGGCTACCAGCACACTCAGGCTCCAGCACCATTCGTAACAGCAGGAGCCACAAGAGGCGTGTGCTGGCCGAGTATCAGCTGAACCAACGGGATACAAACTACTTGTGCTCGGCGCAAGCCATAATCGTCGTCCTTAACAGCAGTTGAAAACGCTGCCTTGCAATATAGAACTGAGCGAGTATTCTGGATGTGCGTCTCGCGCTGAGGGAGATGATGGTAGACGGTGTGTATATGGAGCTGGCCACCAAGGACCAAAAGGTGTTGAGCTGGCAGTGGCAGCACATGCCCGAAGAGACTCTGACAGCGACCCGCAGGAAGAATCTCATCGTGGGACATAAAGAACAGATGCGGGGTGGCCCTGCTGCAATGGAACTTGATTTTGGGGTTGCGCTCTTTTAACGACACAGGGTACTTCCCCTATTCCGCTTACCCAAAGGTGTCTATGCCCGCTCTCCGGCCCCTTATCATTTCACCACGCTAGATCATAGCAGGAGGGCCCTGCTGGGCCCTCTATAAGCGTGGCAGGTGTGGATGTTCGTGCACCATCCTGAATTCGAGACCCGGTACCATCCTGTTTTCCGGTCCTGGCCTAGATAGCGTGCATCGCCTATTCAATTAGGTACGACGCTCCGCTTCGCCTCTGCAGACCTGGTCGCTTCCTAGGGCCACCCACCTCTACCAAAATCCATCTCGTGGCGGCAGACTGCCTGCCTCCTCTTCCTGGTGTTCAAGGGTGAGTCTCTCCGCTAGCTAACCAGACAACCCCCACGGCAGGGCGCTGGCTTCTTCTCTTTCCATCAGTAGCATCGCGCACGCCCTGTTTGTTGTTCGGGAAACTTGTCCGTCCGCCACATGCTGCAACTGCGCTTTGCTTCGGCAAGCAGTGGAAACATGCAGCACTTTTCCGACATGTGAAAGAACCCCGAAGACTCAGCGCGATTGAGGATACACCTCTCGTCGCAGAGCGTGTGTTTTAGAACGGGTGCTGTTGCTGTTACAATTTGGCAATCATGCTCAAGCTTCTAGTCCAGATCTGCTCTCCCTAGCGTGCAAACTGGGGCATGGGGGCATTACGAAACGCACAGCGAGTATCTTCAAATTCGCCCGATCGGTCGGTATGGTTACTTGTCAATGGCGAGATCATGCTGCATTGCATGGCTGTGACAGAAAGGCTTCGAGGTTGGAGACGCTGCTCTCCTGTCAAGATAAGCTAGGATGTCTCCGCGCGAGCCAAGTTGTATAGTGTTGCTGACCGTCTGCCGTTTCTGCTTTTTGCCTTCTTTCTTGCGAGTATTAGAGGCATCGTCTTCATTCATGCGGTCAGAAACCTCACATCATCGCCAGCCTTCATCAGAAATGCTCATGCCGCTTCAGAGCTTCATGCCAAACTCTATTCTAGTGGTTTACACAGTTGTGCCTATTGCCAAAGATGTCGAGACGTCGCAACCCCCGACAGGGAGCATAGAAGTGCTTTTCGGGCATGCTAGCTTCTCGAGCCTAAGGTGGTTGAAAAATAAGCCTCGTCCGGGTTCATGGCTTTTGGTGGCTTTGTGCAGCCGGTTACGTCTTGGCGGGAGTTACGAACTCTCTTAGAACATGGCCGACCAAACGAGACTGACAACCAAGATATGGGGTTTCACCTGCAAACAAAGCAATACCTTTAGGCCTACTGAAAACTTGAGTGCAGATGTAAGACCATTGAATGAGAGGAGCCGGGCGGCGATCTGGGGTGCTTGTCAGTTACAGTGAAGACAAACCACGCGAGACTATGGCGGCGCTCTCGTGATGGTGGTGACATCACGGTGCTAAGTGGACCACGTTTTTAGATGCCTCGAAGCGAAAAGTGAACCAGCAGCGTTCAAAGATCCTCAACCATCATCATCAATCTTGGAGACATATAGAGCAAGAATCCTCCGAGCTCCTCCTCACCTAAGCAGCAGTCTGCAACCAGAGATAAGCTATCAGACGGTTGGTCCTGTTCGCGATTGTCAAGGCTGACAAGCTGATGAGGGCGGACCAAGGTACTATTCATTATCCTTCTGTTTGAACGGGGCGAGGTGGGCCACAACTGTGCTGCGGCCTGCCATGGGCGGCCTTTTGCCAGCCCAACAGAAAGCAGCAGGCCACTGAGCACCAACTCAGCTTTGGCCTGTGATCGGCGATATAGCTCTTTAACGACAGGAGAGGGCCTCGGCTTCAGTTGTAGTATGCAGTAGGTTATCTCCACTTGTGCTGGCGACGTTTGATGGGTATGCGAGGCGGGTGCAAGCGCCGCTAGGGCGTCGCCAGGCGCCGTCTCACTGGGAGAAGAGGTCACAGGCCTCCACAGGCTTCCACAGGCAGGCTATATTTCGCATACGTTTTCCCTTGCCGCGGGCTGCTGGAGTCGGCAGCTTGGCAGCGATAAGCAGCGGCAGCAAAGGAAGCTGTTCCCTGCTGGCAAGGCAGATAGCTGCTGTAGGGTGTGGGGTCGGAGGTAGCGTTCTCAAAGTTACTCTTGAGACAAGCGGTTCGCGAAGGGACCAACGAGCGATCAGAGGGGGCACTGAAGACGCCCCTAGGCAGCAAGCCGCACCCTCGCGATTGGCATTTTGCTGCCTGAAACGGCCCTGGATTCAGCGTAAATTTCAGACTGAGACGCAAGATCTACGGAACGGAATATGAAATTTGAAATTTGGATAGAGTGCTGGCTGCGTCAGAAAGATCAACAAACAAAAAAGGGCTTCAAGCGAGTCTTCCATTGCCTCTCCTTCGGGTCCGACGCCTTTTCTCGAGACAGATTTCCACTCACAGCACGGGGCCTTCAAGCACGGCCTCACCATCGACAGTGAAAACTGGGCTCGACGCTGTTCATTGCGCACTGATTTGGCGCCTCCTTTAATCCCCAACGAGTCCCCCTTTTGGCTTCCCCCATACATTTTGTTTGCTACCGTCAACGCAACAACGCACCAACGATACACCCACAACACGGGCGGCAACTGAATTAATCCATTTTCTACCCAATGTTCTCATCGAAACGCAAGTCCCGTCCTCCTGGAGCAATGCTCCCTCCTTCTGACGTGAGTATCAGTTGCGTTTGCGCTCGCCTTGATATCAGCCCCCTTTTGTTGTCTTCCGTTCCATTTGCCAACACCATCACAAATGATTGAACGGAGCGCTTCGACTCTTTTCAACCATGCTGGGCAGTTGCAGCCGGAATTCAGCATATAGTTTATTTGAAAAAAAGAAAAAGGCCAGTTCCCATCAGAATTACGACCACTAACTCTTCATTTATAGCCGGGAAATGTTAGCAAGAATGCGCTAGCCGCTGCAACCGCCATTGGCCAGGCTATCAGGACAGGCAATCCTATTCCTCGTTCAAATTCTTTACAACGTACATCCTCTTTGCAACGGAACTCATTCTCGAATGTGCCTTCTCGTTCTAGTTCCTTGATGGGATTACAAGGTCCGCCAAAACGGTTCCAAGAGCCTCAGAGACAGCCGCAACACCGCAGTCAGAGTATTACAGTGGCCTCCCAACGTAATAAGACGTCAATTCAAGGGGGATCATCACAAAGCAAAGGTCCTCGCATGGTGAAGAAACACATCCCTGGTCCTTATGGTTTGATTACAATAGAGGTTCCAGCGGAGGAACCTGTGCAAAGAGCTCCTGTGAAGAAAGTTGCATCACAAAAGAGAACACAGAGCCTTGTTAAGCCGAAGCCTTCATTCAGCGACTTCTCAAGCTCAAGATCAAGATCATCAAGTAATGCAAGTTCAAAGAGACCAACATTTGCGGATGATTTACCTGAAGTTCAAGAAAATGAGACACTTTCATTTAACCCTACCAATCCACCATCAACGCCTCCTGGTTCTAAAAATTACCTTTCGTTTATCGAGGAGGAGAAAGAAGACGATTCTACACCTTTAAAGACACCAAGCTTAGAAGACGTCGCCGAAAAAGTGGAGGGAGTCGATGAACTGGAGAAGTTAAAACTTGAGAAAAAGATTGATGAAGAAAAGATCATTGATTCCTTGCAGAAGGATTTGAATAAAGAGCAGAAATCGCTGACAGATGCCACCCATTTGACGAAACCGGAAATCTTTGTTGAGGATGAAAAGCCACCAAGTGATTATGAGAATGATGTTTTGGAACAATACACTGATTTGCCATCAACTGCGAAGTCTACTGATACTCTTGGAGCTGCACAGTCGTCTATCACAACTGCTGACTCAGACATCTCTCCAGAGAAGGAGTTTGGTGGCAGCATGGCACAACAACTGCGTCCAATGATCCAAGGAATGTATCACAACCGAGAAAATTCCAACACTGGCAACAGTGCATTATCGGTCAATGACGTCAACAGCAGTATCTATTCAGAGGATAATGACGCTATTTCTACAGAGGATCTTGAGGTGCCAAATAGATCTGAGAAGAGGAACAACGTATCACCAAGAAAGTCGGCTCTTAAGATTAAGTCTTCATCATCAAATACCAACCTGTCTCTAAACGGTAATAACGCTGCCAGCCAAGCATATTTGTCGTTGGAAACAGCCGAGAACACGCGTTTGAATGCCTTGTCAGCTTCTAATCACTCGTCAACAAGCTTGACAAGGTCAGCATCCAGTAGAGTTGTTGAAAAACCACTGAATGGAAAGGTATCTAATCATCAAACAAATGGCTCGTCTTCACGCCCACCGCAATCTCAAGTTCCAATTAGGACTGCAAACAGACCGCCTCAAAGACCAGTGTCAGCCCTAGAGCATCCTTCAAGAGTTGGCGCAAGTATTCAAAGACCACAGTCTTCGCAAGCAATCAGATCGCAGGTTTCTCCAGTCGTCAGACCACAATCAGCGCAAGGCTTTAGACAAAACTCTACGCAAAAGAAACCACAACAGCAGATTCCAAGATCGGCGTCTAATGCTGCTGCCTTGAACGCGACTTTGAAGAAGGATGAGCTTGTTCGTCCTCCATTTGAGAAGAAGTCAAGCTTCGAAAAGGAAAGACCTCAGGGTTCACATGCTGCATTCAAAAGAAAATCACTCAGAGATCCATCGTTTGGTGGTCATCAGACTGTGGAGTCGAACATGGGATTCTACAGACATCAGGCTCAACAGAACCGAGCACATCAACAACATTCCCAACAGCATCAAGCACATCAGCAAGCGGCTCCGCCTTCACAAGCACTGGAAGGATTCTCATCCAATTTCAAATCAAGATTCAATGACTCTGACTCTGATAATGATGTTCCAGTCGCAAATGGTGCCTCTAAGATGTTCGCTCCACCTCCAACAAATTCGGTCTTGAGAAAACCAAACAGCTCGTACACTCTCAGAGCAAGCAGTGCCACTGGAATCCCAAAGAATCAGTCACCAGCTAAATCCCTGCCTGAAAAGAGAGCAACCAGATACTTTAGTGAAAGTGATAAGGAACAACTATTCAGTGAACAATTGGAGAAGGCAAAGGCTGCTGTTAATGATGATAAGAAAAAATCCAAGTTTGGAAAGTTGAAGAAGCTCTTTGGAAGATCTAAAGATTAAACTGATTTTTTAATGTGTTTACCGGTAAGAAACAGGAGTTAGAACGAATATACCAGTTTTCCTACTGCATGTTTAATAAAAGCTGTAAGTTAAAGCTGTTCGTTATCTTAAAATATGTGTAGAATTTGGCCGTTCAATCTGTGTCAGATGTCAAAGTCTATTAGGCTCTCTCCTTCAATTCCCTTCTGCATATTTGCATGGAGCACACTGAGATCGTTCTGTCTCTGTGTCGTACCATCGACGCTAGCCAAAGGAACATCTGCCAATGCTTGAACTTCTTCACCTTCCAACAAGTCGCCATAATCAGTTGCTGCCGAGCGAGGATCGAAATCATCTTCCTCTTCATCAGCAGCATCAGATGTCTCACGTTGTGGTAGTTGTGATTTTGAGGCATTGTTCTGAGCCGCTGTAGAATCCATGCGACGACGAACTGTATTGGCAACACGTCTCCCATCTGCAATGAGACCATCAAACATATCACGAAGAGCGCCACCTTTTCCAGAGACTGTGATACCTCTATCCACATGGATCGAGCTGGCAAATGTCTGCGTAAATAAGAGTTCATATGTTTCATCCGCAAGAATGACCATACGGAAGGTAGCAAGTGACATAATGAGTGGATGGTTAGGATCCAAAGCTGCGTTGGCTTTGATCTTAGCCATGTCCTTAGATTCTTCAAAGTCAATTAGTTGCGGGATTTCACCTGGTTGAGCATATTCGAATGCATGCTGTATGAATGAGGAGGCTGCAGAAAGATAGCGCTCTCCTTGCTCTCTTTGGAACCTCTCCTTATCAATATGAACCTGAGATGGAAGGATAATCTCCTCTGTACTATTATCCTTTTGAAGCTCAAGGACCTTGTCAGCAACAAAGGATTCAATAGACCGGGAAGTGAGAGCATCAAGAATGAAACCATCTTGAAGTGGTTTAGTGACATAAAGTAAGCCTTCTGAGATTTGGAGAATTCCCTCTCTGTCAACCTCGCCTTTGCCATCTGTGTCATAAATTTCAAAGAAATTGGCAATGGCCTCCATCAAGTTTCTCTCGACAAGCTTGTCAATTCCAACAACTACGTCTGTGAGAGTCAATTCACCTTGAGAATTCTTATCCCATTTTCTGAACAGTCTGTGCATGAAATCATTATCATGATAGTCGTACTCATCATCAGGAAGGACCCAGTCAACGAAGCCAGAGAGGAATTGCTTGAAAGTGTTGAAGTCCATGGATGACTTCCCAGTACCAAGTCCAGCTTTATGAGATTGGATGCCTTCATAGAATCTGTCATAAAGATTGGAGATCTCATCTGAAGTTAAGTTCTTTGTTCTGGGAAGGTTACGAATCTGTGATTTCTTGATAAACGTCTCGATGTTCTGCATGATAGCTGGCTTGTGCTTTTCACGTTCACGAGTAATCATATCATCAGTGACATTGGAGAACTCCTTGAATGCGACAACCAGCAATTTCTGAAATTGAGTCAACTGACGATACTTTGGATCAGTGGAATTTGGATGAGCAGACTCATCTAGCTGTGAGAAGTAATCTTTGAGAACAGAAATAAACGTTCCATCGTCATCAATCTCCAAAAGCTCCTCTCCGTTAACTCTTAAAACAGCAAGGGCAACCTGGAAAAGTACTTTTGGACCATTCAGGAAGAAAATATCCATGATTCTAAAAGCAAACACCAGTGGCATGGAGCTCAAGAAAAGCGAAAGGAACCATGGTAAGGAGACAACGGAAAGCTGGATATCGTTCTTGACGATATGGGTCCATAACAGAGGCATAGTTTTTTCCACCAGTGACTCAAATACCTTCTGATCTAAAAGTGTACCATACATAGTCTTAGAATAGTAACCTGGAACGTACTTCTCACACAAGACTGTTAGTGTCCAAAAGGCTTGCTCTTCAGTCTGGAAAATCAGCAATGCAGCAGCCACAATATTCATAGCCTGACAGTAGCCAACATCAGGGTTTTTCCAGGAATAAGCCGTAAGGACTCTGCGAAGTCTGTTGATACCTTCCTCCGACTGATAGGCAGGGTACTCTGGTAATGAACGGTTCAAATCCTTCTCGATCTCTTCAATGGCTAAGGACATTTTCCCGTTGTTATCACGGAGCAACTTCTCATAAGTTCCAAGTTCTTGGAATCTCCAAAACATTGCTCCTGAAGTCAGTTCCCAAAGTTCTCCCCTCAATCTGTTTGGAAGGCCAACTCTTATAAGCTTATAGAACATCTTCTGGCGGGACATAGTCAAGTTTCTACCATAACGGTTGAAGTAATCATACCACAGCCGAAGCTTGTTTTTGTCCTTGAGTTTCTTCGGATCGCCTGGAAACTTGAATATGAGACCCAAGCCACCTTCAGGTGCCTTGATTTCATCCCTCTTAGCACCCGATTCATTCTTCTTGATGATGAACTCTGAGTAGAGAGATGCCAAGAATGGGCCCAACTTGGAGGTGTTTGGGACGTTATTTCTGAGCTGAACTTTTAACCTGTGAGAGAACTCCTCTGAATGGGAGTTGATTCCAAGAAATTGTACGAGAACTTTAGTGCCAGAAGCTGTGTGAATGGAGAGTGCAAAAACATATGCCTTTGAAGGAATCCGCTCTACTTTCTTGATGGTAGACATGTTGAGCACTAAAATGCAACTTTTCTTATCCAGAGTGTCTCTGAAAACAAGAAAATGGTCAGTCAAGTAGAGTTTACCAGGGAACACTTGATTTGTATGGTTTCCAAGGTGGCTCTCACTGCGATTGTATTGTTGCGTAACTTCCGATACGATTAGTATCTCAGCACTGTTCTCATCTAGGATGTGTTCTGCTTCAGGCAAGTTGAACTCCTGGCGGAAGAGCTCATCACGAGAAGGCTTTTTAGAGTCCTTGTCACCTAGCGAGAGGCTAGATACTCTCTGTCGTAATGCGTTGAGGAAGGACATTTCTGCCTCTGCAGCTTGAGGGTAGCGCTAGTGAACTTGTTGGATACTGCTTAATATGCACCTTGCGCCAATGACTTCAAAGATCCTTTCAATGATACAAGGGTATATGCTCTTCACTTCGAGTGTGAAATTCAGAGAAATTGAACCTGGCGCAGATGCGAAAGTAGTACTTCTGATGTGGGCTGGTTTCTCCTCTAAGGTGCCAGTTAGAACATGTTGTTTCTTGGGCTTAGCCTTGATTACCGGAATAGGAACTCGTATTATTTAGTGAGAATGAAAAAGTATTAAGGATAACTTCAGCAGTGTTGCGCGGTTCAAGAAGCACGCCCGAAATGTAAACAGAGAGACACTCGCTGTGATCAGGACACACACACAACTGTCCTGGCGGCTAATCATCCGGAACCAAAGCAGGCGCGCTAGTTCTGGCAACGGTGATGGTGGACAAAGACCTAGAGTACGTGTCGACGAGCTATGTACAGCTTCGACTGAACGGCTCGCCGTTGAGGTCCATGAGCGTCAACTCGCCCACAAAGAGGATGGCGCCTTTGCACTCCATATCGAAGAGATCATCTCTCCCAACACCGCCTCCCATTGCTGACACACCGGACGACATTTTCAAGCTATGCATATCCTCAATTGATCTTACACTACGGAGGTTCCCATATATCAAGTCGCTTTCCTCTGCCCATTTGAAGCTCGCATCAAACAGTTTTGTCTTGCTCTACAAGACAGATCTTCCCCTGAAGAGAAAAGAGATTGCAAAAAAGCACCAGCAGTTCATTTTAAAGCTCTTGGAACTTGAGGGGTCATTGCAATCCGATTACTCAGCTACGTTGGATGAAATACGGCGTGCCGACGGATTGCTTGAGAACTCGAGCATTCTAAAGTTTTCACAGGGATCTAATGTCACATTGAAAATCTTCACACTCCAAGTGATATTCAAGATGTTCCAAAAGGGTGATTTTAGATACACCCGTGATATAATTGATTTCTTTGGGAGTGATGTGCTCTTTGTGGACGCGCTCAATGAAACACAGAGAACATTGCTTGTAAAGGTTGTTCTTTCATTAACACGGATCTCGCCATCTCCACAATTCAAGCAATGCATGAACATCAAGTTTTTGCATTACATATCCATGTTTGGTTCCAAATTTGATGATTACATCACCAACATTTCTCGTGAGGTTTTTATCAAAGACATTGAAGCCACTGTCTTATCCATGAAGACATTTGATCATATCCCTCAGTTTGTCCACCAATATATTTCTCTAGATACATCGGGACACTTTGACGAACTTGCACGACTTTTCGAAACGCTTCAGGACTACAAGTACCTAGATTGGAGGTCCCTCCTCATTAGCTCTTCGGCATCAGCCTCAGCTGTTAAGCTGATCAATATGGCTAATATCGACTCGGAACTGCTACGAAATGAGTTGATTCGGATACAGAGACCAAGCCAAGAGCTTATTCAAACATTGGGTGCTTACCTAGTGAAGAAGTCAAAAAGGAGACAACAGTTAGATGAGGAAATTTCGTTGTTCTTTATTGATCATATCACTAACATGAATGCTCTCACAAATGCCGCCCTTGATCATATGCTCATGAACATCAAGAGCTTATCGTATGGTCTTTGGTTTCTTGAGACTGCTTTCCAGAAACTAATGAACCTTTATGTCAAGTTTTCGGAGTTCAAAAGGTTGAAAAATCTATCGAGCTTGGCTTTTAATTTGAAGCTCTATAACCTGTCGTTATCGATGGAGAAGATCTTGTTCATTAGAAACAGCAAATACTCGGACATAGGGTTTAAGTTCAGAAAGGCTCTTCATCTGGTAAAGGATGAACCAAAAACAATATCATCCATTACGAGAATTGTGCTTGATGACTGTTTGTTTGATTCATTAGGGAACTCAAGAATGTTAGAGAAACTTGATGTGATTGATGAGAAGTTTGGATCCAAAATAGCCTTTGCTAATTTGTCCTCATTGCCTGTTACGAACCTCAGTCAGGAAAACAGGGCTATTATCTTTGCCTTAGCTTCGAAACTTTCTTCTGATGATCTACTTTCCTTTTATGGCAAATTAATTATCTCTGATCCAATTATTCAGATGTTTTGTGGGGCTCACTTCAGGGATATCCCTCTTGTGAAAAACAACAGACCTTCAACATCAACGACGACCAATGCCGACCCATTGATAAGGTGCTTCTATTATTTAACACTGGAAAAGAAGGCCAAATCCACGACAAACATTCAAAAGATCATGCAATTGTACATAAGCAGTTGGATCCCAAGAAACAGATTTCCATTGACGATGTTCGAAGTTCGATTCTTGCAAGAATTTGTTGACTATTTGAAGTTTGTTAATTTCCAAAAGTCTCTAAGATCTTTGTTGGATACAGTTGACAGATACAGATCTATAAGCACGGATTCTTTTGGTGATTGGTTGACATATGAACAGTTGAACAATGCTTTGAACTTGAGGCTGGCTCTTAAAATAACGCCTGACGCATTCGACAAGGAGGTGGAAGAAAAAGACTTTGAGACTGCCACAGATTCATTATTGAGATGCTTGAAGTACAAACTTTTGAAGTTGCGCTTCTACTCTATCAACTTCAACGAAGAGAAGCTCACTGAAGTAGCTGACGAAATTGCTGAGTCTATTTTATTCCAACCAGACGTTTTTAGTACGGAAAACAAAAACCGATATAACAGGGACAAATTTATCGAGATATTGGTCGCTCTTCTTGACCTTCATCACTCAAGGGCTAAGTTGATGTGGGTGAAGGGTCATCACTTGGAATGCATTGTTTCTCTTGTTTGTACCATCCAGTTGGCCAAGTCCATCTTGAGGAATGACCCTGCAAATCTTGACGTTTTGAGTCGCATGAGTTCAAGCTTCAGGAACTTGATAAATACTCTGATTCATCTCGGTATTACGAAGGATGCAGACTACTACATTGGTGAATTCTCGAAGTTCAACGAAACAATTAGTCAGTATAAGACGCTCCATGCGCAGAACAATTATTTTATGATCTACTACTTCTTTGTTTCCGGTAAAGATGAAGAATGCAAAAAACTCAAGATCAAGACAGATGAGATCTTCTTGAGCCTTCATTTGATCACAGATGACGGGGACAGTGATAAATACGTCGACAACTACAAGTTGATATATTATAGCCTTCTTTCAGGTATCTACAGTGATAAAGAAGATGAACCTTTAGAGGCTCAATCAAAGCTTAAGTCTTTCTTAAATTTTATGGAGAAGGAAGGGAAGTTTCTGTCTAGCGTCTGGAAACTTAATTATGAGTACCACTTTAATTCTGAGACAGTTGATTTGACTTTGAACCGCTCGCAGAATCCATATTTGAATGCCATGAACTACATGCTGAACTCCAGAAGACTTTTCATCAACGCACAAAATTCTTTGAATATGGATCCGTTATTTTCCACTCTGGAGGATTCCGCAATGTCCATTCCTGCTACAATTCTACACGAAGAACCACTGCCATCACCAACACAAGGTAAGAATAAGCCCAAGAGTTTAAGGAACGTAAAGAAGGCAGTAATAAGCATGAAACAGTCGAAGGGCATGATATTACAACTCTTCTCGGAACTTCAGTACTTGGCAAACCATGAGAGAAACGAGCTACATCGTATATTGTGCTTGGACTTGTTAACGTTGTCCAGCATTTCAAACACGAACAGCGGCGAATCTATAAGTGATTGTTTGCTTCTCAACAATTATGTCAAAGCAAGACCATTTGATAACGAACGATTCATGATGAAGGTAACCAAATCTGCTCCAAGGACTTTACCTGACTTCAATCTTGAACCTCTACCATCTGCTATCCAATTTGAGGAGCCAGATATGAAACTCGTGAGAGAGAATAACTGGCAGATCCTTAGTATTGATGTCAGCACTGTAAATGATGAACTTATTATCTCCAGACTTGATGAGAAACCAAAGATGTTGAAACTTCCCCTTACTCGTCTCTCCGTCAGAATGGGTGAAGGCACCAATTTCAAGCTTCAGGATTGTTTGAACGAACTTGATACTATCATCAAAGAGAGTAACCAGACCATGTCATCTGAAAACACATCCTCTATTGAATCAGCTGAGGAGAGAAGGCAGTGGCATGAGACTAGAGCTGAACTCGATGACAGGTTAAACACATTATTGTGCAAGATTCAGCACTATTGGATTGGCGGCTTCTCTTCTATCTTCAACCCCCTGAAAGTTAGTTCTGAGAATTTAGCCTTGTTCAAAAGAAAATTTCTGAACATCATTCGTCTGAACATTCCAACCCGAAATCATAAATCCCATGGCACACACAAGAGTGTTGAGATAGATGACTTTATTGTCGAGCTTTTCCTCAAGTTGGGTGACCCTTCAAAGTTGACGAGCACTGAACCAATGGAGGATTTGATTTACTTTGTTTTGGATATATTGTTGTTCCATGGTGAAGAGAATGCTTATGATGAGGTTGACATTGACAACATCTACGTCCAAGTGGAGATACTTTTGACTGAGTTTATTTCTTCCAGCCCAGAACCGGAACAGTATTCCCATACTGTTTTGTTGTTGGGTAAGGAATTGATGAAGATTCCATGGGAGAGTTTGCCTTGCCTTAGGGAACTCTCAGTTTCTCGAATCCCTTCGTTGAGTATGGTTGTGTCGCTGCTGAAGAATTACCCAGAAATGTCAACCTCTAGTAGACATGGATCAATAATTTTGAACCCTGAGGGCGATCTCAAGAAGACAGAAGAAAGATTAAACCAAACGGTTGCGTTCTTAAGTGAGGAGCTTAAGTGGAAGTCCATAATTGACGAAAAACCTTCTGAAGATGCTTTTAAGTCATCTCTAGAGTCAAATCTTTTCGTTTATGTGGGACATGGAGCGGGGACAAGCTACATCCGAGAGACATCGATCAAGAGCATGGAGAAGATATGCCCTGCCTTACTTTTGGGATGCTCCTCCGCTGCTCTTCATTTTAACAATCAACTTGAGCCCAATGGAACGATATACTCATATTTGACTGGTGGCTGCCCAATGGTTATTGGAAATCTCTGGGATGTTACGGATAAAGACATAGACAAGTTCAGTTTGTCGTTGTTCGAGAAATGGGGACTCAGCGCAACTTCAAAGGAGACGATGAACATTTGTGAAGCGGTTAAGCTATCTAGAGATGAATGCAAGTTGAAATATCTCAATGGTGCTTCCCCAGTGGTTTACGGCCTACCATTGAGACTTAATTAATTTGACATGATTACAAGACGCTCGACGCGATAATGCATGAATTATGAATTTGAAAGCTAGATAGTAATATGTGGTGAATTATCTTTGATCTGAATTAGCATTTCAGCCATCTCCTGGAAGCCATAACAAGGATATGCCGCTTGGACAACGAGTTCCATTGTTCTCAGATAGTGCCTAACGAACAGCTCGTTGTAAGCTCCCATGTTGATACCTTCCATCCATCCGTTAGCCAGGGGATAGAAGAACTTTGGTGCAACTTTGGAAAAGTTATTCGGCTTCTCTTTCTTATTTTCGGTTGTCAACTTCTTCGAGATTCTTGTAATCTTTCCTTTACCGATGATTCGGGATTCATCATCCTCATCACGGATCTCAGAAATTTTTGGTGTAGTAACTTCTTCAATGCGTTTACTCTCTCGTTGTGAAATTTTACTCGTTGGGAAGTCAAACTGCGGTTTCTCAATGAATTCATCATCTAAACCACGGAGTTCTCTTGCCGATAATGAGGTCGCACTTAACAGAATCATTCTTTGTTGAATGGAGTAGTCACCAGTGAAAAAAAGAGACAGGAGGTATGTGATTATATTGGGATTCACCACTATTAATGAGACAATAGCATTCAATTTCAACTCTTCAAAATCCTTTTCGTCATACTTGTTTATGAGGCCAGCCAGAATACTAGCCAATTCTTCACTATAGAATTCAATCTCCATCCTGAACGTAGCCTTTTGACGAACCAAGCGAATGGTGTGGGACAGCAGCTTTGTGATACTGAGTGTATTATCATCCTGATATCTTGAAATAAGATCCTTTAGAAACACAGGCGCGGCTTGTTCCTGGTTGTCCTCATCGTAATCATCATTGGAATCGTCACTATCATGTTCAACTGTTTCCTTGTTGCCCGAAACAGCTAGTCTTTGAAGAGAATCTGCAAGGAGGAGGAGATCAAAGTTGATTGGGTGAGACAAATTAATGCGTGGATTAGTAACATGGATTTCATCTTCCGTTTCGAATGAAATTTGTCCTTCTGTAATACTCTTGGCGACAACCATGGCAAAGTCTCTCAGAGATGTGTCATTACTTGAAAGCCTTGCAGTTATTGAAGAGAGGAATGACTTATCTTGGGAGATCTCTTTTTTCTCATATGAGTTAAAGTATGTGATGAGGATAAGTATGAGCGTTGTAAGTTGTTCTTGAACGCCCACGGATGTGCCTTTGATGTACGCCTCATTTCCCCATAGAGTGAGCAGTTTTTTGGTCTCTTTGGCCTTGTTCGGGAGACTAAATGCGACGGCATGCATGAGATAGAGGTTACCAAGCTCAGCAGATCTCCTGCAGGCGTGTTCTTCGATCCCTTTAAGACCCAAGTCATGAATGATGGTTGATATGGTGTCCAGGTTCTCGGTGCTCACGTGTAGCGAGAGGTACGGCAAAAGGTAAGTGGTCATGAATTGGCGTTTTTGAAGAGTAGACATGTTGGAATATGCATGAATAATATACTGGAATCCCTTAGAGGTCAGAAATGTCCGGAATAGCTCGAACTTTGCCTCAATTGGATGAATTGTAAGGTACGCGAGGAAGTAATCTGGAGAACCAAGGCCCACCTTACACGCTTCAAGAAGCTGAATCGAAACGATGCTCAGGTATTTGTCCAGCGTGAACTTTCCCTCTAATGTATTGAATATCTTGGATCCGAAGAAAAGAGCCTTGATTTGACCCAGTTCAGTTTTGTTGTTTTTGGCTGCTTGGAGCACAGACACGAGTAGTGTCTGATCCAGGAGAAGATCCTTCGTGAAGTTGACATAGACCTCGTTCTTGGTTAATCTGTACTGCTGAATAGTGTTTGACAGCCCTAGGGAAGTGCAAAAGAGGCGTCGTACCTTCAATCTAAGCTGTGGCTTGAGACTGGCGCACACTGGCACGATATGTTCGAGATAGGTGGTTGTGAACTGCAGCCGTGTTCGAAGGTCATTATCGGCCTCGAGAAGCTGTGAAGTGACTCTGTCGATAGTTCCAGCATCAGGTGACTCTCTCAGAAGAGATATGATTTCTTGGATGTCCATAGGGTTGCCGGCTTGGGAGAGGAGAGTGGGGATGTTTTCCTTCGATGCCGATGAGGGAGAGTAAGAGACATTTCGTCACTGGCGATGAACAATCGAGAAACGACAAAATTAATTTCTGGAAATGACGCTCCCGGGGATCGAACCCTCAATGCTGCTTGCGGAAGTGGAAACGCGGAAAAAAAATACCAAAAAAAATCTCTCGGGGGTGATTCGAACACCCGATATCCAGATTACTTGGAAACATTACAGTCTGGCGCCTTAAACCAACTTGGCCACCGAGAGGTTCTGTGAGGTTGCGTGGTGCTTTGTCACTATCAGTATGTCAAATAGTAATCACGTGACACGTAGTTTTCTTCTCATGCGGACAGGACGTTTCCTAAATCAATCTTCAAATAGTGAAGCAGGTACTCCGGGTAGTAGCGGAGGAGGGTGATGGGGAAACTAGCTAATATGGCCAGCTTCTCGCCAGGTGCAGGGTTATCACACTGGCATACGAAACGATGACGCACGCGGACACGTCAATCTTGGGGATGTCGGGCCTCGCTCCGGGCTGGCGAAGATGCTGTATCTCAGGTACTGAGATCTCAGTTTATACCCTTAGACGCAGAGAGGGAGCTGCTCTATTAGCTCCACAACGTCCGCTATCGCTAGCCTTTCTTCATATTTTGAATTTTTATAGGATGATCCCAATAGTTACCGCAGCGTACGGCGGCCGATGGGAAAGGACCGGACGTTACCTATTTCAGATGATTACTTGATGCGGAAAGATCGCCGCTAGGCGTACTCTCTATCTACTTTTGCAATTAGATGGTGAGGTTCCTGAGTCGTGGCTTTATTTATAACCAGGTTATCCGCCCCCCCTGCTGGTGGTTATATGCTGGAATAGAAGTTGATATCTGGATCTTTATTCATATGCGCTTCGAAGCAACTTGGGCAAGGATAATACATCACTTGTCATCATGAACTTGCCAGCTATGAAGAGCGAAATGGCTTTAGATACTTACCATACAAGAGACTCATCTGCTACTGATTTCGGCATAGAGAACAGTGAGAGTGATGTGGAGCCACAGGCTATTGTTGCAAGTGACAACGAATACGTGCCCGAAGGTGAGAATCAACTTCGTCCAGAGAATACTAAAAACTCAACGCTGAGTAAGAAACTTGCTGCTGCTCATGAGAAAATGCTTCCTCCTTCTCAGATTAGAATCGTTTTGGTTGCCATGGCTATGTGCTCTATGCTTTCCTTCGTGGATTCGAATTGTTTATCTACAGTGCTGCCTTATATTGCCGAGGATTTAGACGCTGAGCTCACCATGAGTTGGGCTAACACTTCCCAACTTATTGCCATGACTTGTTTCCAGCTTGTCTGTGGCAGATTGGCTGATATCTTTGGAAGAAAGCACATGCTAATGACTTGCGTGATAGGTTTGGCCTTCTTTGACCTTGCCTGTGGCCTTGCTAAGACAAATGTGCAGTTCTTTGTTTTCAGAGCTTTTTGCGGTCTTTTCGATGGTTGTATTGCATCTCTTTCCATGGTGGTTATGAGTGATATAGTTCCAATCCAGGAACGTGGCAAATACCAAGGCTACCTCACCTCGATTGTCGGTGTCGGTTTGGGCGCCGGTCCTTTCCTAGTTTCAGCCTTTGTTCAGCACAGTAGCTGGAGAAACTTTTACTACATGTTGTTTACCGTCGTCTTTTCCAGCTCAGGAATAATCTGGTATTTCGTCCCAAATACAAGGTCCCCAATGAGCACTTTGAATAAGCTAAAGAGCATCGATTATCTTGGATTTGTGCTTGGTGGCTCTGGTCTTGTCACCCTCCTCATACCAATCAACGGCGGTGGCCTTCAGTTCGCTTGGAACTCAACCAAGGTCATTGTCATGTTTGTAGTGGGCGGTGCTCTCATAGTTGCATTCATTGTCGTTGAAGCGAAATTTGCTAAGCTTCCTGTGGTACCAATGAGGCTCTTTAAAAACTTCAGTGTTGCCGTTGTTCTTGTTCAGAGCTTCCTCTTTGGTATGGCTTTCTTCCCAATATACTTCTACTACACTTACTACTTCGAAATTGTGAGAGGTCTCAGTCCTATCGTTACCTCTTGTTTATTCTTGGCTGTTGTTACTCCACAGTGTTTGTCGTCTGCCATTTCAGGTTTTATTGTGAGCAAAATGAACCGTTACAACCCAATGATTTGGCTTGGATTCTCGACATGGACTATCGCTCTCTCCCTAATAGCTGGGATTTTCGACATGCACACCAGTTATGTGGCCATAATATTCATCATGGTTGTCAACGGTGCTGGTCAAGGTATGTCTTTCCAAAACACTATGATTGCAGGATTAGCACATGCTAGGAAGGAGGATCGTTCTGTTTACATCTCTACAAGACAGATGTGTAGATACCTCGGTGGCTCTGTTGGTCTTGCGATTTCCTCTTTGATCTTCTCTACCACGTTCTTGCATAAGCTGAACAACGATAAATTTATCAATCAGGCTGACAATCTGTTTCTGAACTCTATTCTGAGAAAACATGTGTACTCAAAGGTGGATTTGTCTTCTCTTGATGCAACGGCTGATCAGATACTTTACGTCAAACATCTCTACATGAGATGTTGTAAAAACGTCTTCGTCCTTTGGGCCCCCTTGGTAGGGCTTTGTTTATTGTTGTCCTTGCTCATAAAGGACAAGGGCCTGGACTTCAGAAAACCAACTGAGAAACAGGAACAAGACGAGGAGACGAAGATCGAATCAACTGCATCGAAGAACCAGACATCAGATGAAGTCGAACTTACAACTCTCCGAAGTGACGACAAAGATGAAACCGCCCATTGATTCCATCGCATATAAATAACTCCTTTGCATATTATTTAATCACCCATCATCTATAGACATTGAAAGCTCCTATAATATGATAGTAAATCAGTTCTGAACGTAGAGAATTGAATTTTGGGCTTGGAAACCACGAATGTCAATGACTTCGATGCTTTCTCTTGACTTCGTAGAATCCATTGTGGTTCCTTCAGATGTATGTCTTTGGCTCATACTCTCTCCCATTTGCCTGAAGATCTCTCTCAAGACAACAGTACATAATTTCAGACTCTCTCCTTGGCTCATAAAGTGTTTCACCAAATCCTTAGCTAAGTAAGCGAGGTTGCCTTTAGAGTTCTGCACTAGGTCCTTCAACTTATGAGAGCAAATACGTAGTCCATGCATTTTCAAAAAAGACTCCAGTTGAAACCTCATTATCTGCTGTCTTCGTTCCTCACGGGGCATACTGCAATTAATCATCACAGCCATCTGAGATCTTATGGCAGAGTTTGAAGAGATTCTTTGGCAGAAGAACTTCATAAACTCCGACTTTGAAATTGAAGATATAATTTCAGCGGTTCTCCCTTCATCTGACCCATAATTACCAGTGAAAATAACTTCTCTCAGCCTTCTATGGGCCTTTATAGAATCTCCTCTTCTAGCACAATTAGAGCTTCCAACACTGGGCATCATCTCCGAAGTCAAACTCTCCGGAGCGCTGCTTACAGATACAGACTTACCAACTGTCTTCAAATAAGCTTTAATAACATCCTTCCTGAACTCATTTTCATCCATATTATTCAAATCCTTTTCCCAGTTCAGTATAAATTCATCGATGGCACGAGAGAGAAACTCCGGAGAAAACGTTGCGGAGGTAATAGTAACATGGAGACCCACGGTACTTCGTAGAAGCCTTGTACCACCGAGTACCACATAACCCAACTGTTTCTTGAATCTAAGATCAGGTAAAAGTCTCAGACACATGTGGAACGCACATATATCAGTTAAACAACAGGTGTATAGATCACTTCTAGGACCTGTTTGGATGAATAAGCAGAGTGTGTTAGTTGGATCATCCTTTGCACCATTTTTGACAATATGATATGAGCCGCCAGGTGGTAGAAGAATTGTAGACGGATCCTTATGAATCACATGTGTATTTGAATCCAGATGTCCACTAATACGATTGATTACGAGACTGTAATGAGCACAAGACTTGCAATCACCGTGAACGAAAAGCTTCAAGAACTTGGGCCCAGATTCAAAAAGAGTCAGAAATTCCTTAAAACAATCAATGTCAATATCATCCAAAGCATCAAATCTTTCTTCTAGAGTCCAAGAGTTTTCTTCCAAAACAACAAGGAGACCAGCAAGGGCTATGTGCAATGAGTCCTGTTGCGCCAAATCACAATACCTTGACCTAACAGCAACACGACTTTTTCGGAACTCATCAGAAGTGAAATCCAAAGAGGTAACAAGGTTCTTGAATTCCTCAATCAAAATTTCAAGAATATAATCGACACCATCGACAAATCCAGTTAAACTGAACCCAAACCTAACATCCCCCTTAAGAGAAGCTTGAACACTCCAGGTATAACCCAGTAATTCAGAGGCATACAATTTATTTGCCACTTTGAATTTCAACAGTCCTACAAGAATCTCACTGCTCATGGTATTAGATACAGACTCTGACATGGAAGAGTTCACAATATCAAACGATATGAAGAGCTTAGAGCTGAATGATCTTGAGGTTTCCACTTTAGTCCACAATTCATATGATCCAGTGCTATCAACTAGTTGCGCTTTTGTTGCCGACCATGAAGACTTCGTAGCATAACCTAAAGAGGCAATTGAAGATCTAGCAGAGCTTTCTAGGAGAAGATTTCTCAAATTGGAATGATCACGAGCGAATTCTGGAATGAAAATATTTTTGCCTACCGTTTTGAATTGGATACCAAGTGAGTTTGAGAACGCCGATGGATCAAATTTGCACAAAGTGAATTCATAATTAAAGTATTGATCAAAACCCTCGGAAATTATGGCCATAAATTTTGAAAGCGGGTTATAGCTCGACATCAAAACGAAACGCATGTTATGAAGCGTGAAAACCTCGTTGATAAATTGTTGGAATTCTGTTGCCTTTTCAGCCCAATACCTATTTCCCTCAGTTGTACAAAAGTTTTCCGGAGCATCCAAATTAGAATGTCCTTTGAGAATATTCTTCACTTTCAAGGTTGACATGTTCTTCTGCAATGTTTGAGATAACCTTGCAGCTTCTTGCATTGGAGAATCACTCATATCTTGATATAAATAGTTCAAAATATCAATTGATTCCATTTCAGACAAGTATCTTGCCAATTGAAAGATATCCTGAAATGCTTGAGACTTATAATCGCTGACAATGAGACTTATTATGTCATTTATATTCTTCAAACCTGCGTTGGTCAGCTTGATCTCAAGGACCAATACATGAGTGCATTCACAAAGACACTGAGTGAAAGCATTCACACCGACAGCGAATCCTTTTGAAATCAGAAAGTTGTGAATAGAAGCATTACCCTCATCTCCTGCCATGTTGCACCAAGATTCTACAAAAAAGTCATGAAGTGGGTATGATTCTGGGTCGTAGGGGAAGATAAGCCTGATTATAGGAATCCTGGTTGAATTAATAAAGATGGCGTTGTGTCTTTCATTAGAAGTGAATGCAGAATATTTGAGATCCCGTGCTGATTGTATCTCAAAGCCATTGGTTGTCTTGGTAGATGGTGATGATGACGATCTGGACAAGGGCCTAAGCCTAGTCTTCTTTTGTGTCCTTTCAGAAGAAGTCTGAATATCACTAAAATTAGAAGCCGCAAGTTTCTGGAGCGAATTCAGCGACTGAGAACCTCTAATGACAAGAGTAATCCCATCTGCAACATAATAATCACTGAAATACTTCAGTAATTTTTCTCTAACGCTTATTTTCTTCATCTGTGGAATATCATGCAAGGTGAAGAAGTTTCCCGTAGCAAATCTATGAAAGGGATGCTGCGGATTTGACATAAGGCGAACAGCGTGATACATTGCCCTTCCACTGTTTGATACATTTGCCTGGTGTTCATTTTCAATTGCGTATATCTCTCTTTTAAACATCGCTTCAGGGAACAATGGCGACTTGAGGCAATCAGCAAACATAGTGAGAAGCTTATGGAAGATAGGGTTTTGATCCTTAACGGCATCAGAGCGAACTTCAAACATATAGCATGTCTGTTCTCCTGTTGTAAAGGCATTGCGACAGCCGCCAGTCTTGGAGAGTAGGTCGTGGAACTCGGTTGGCAACGGGAAATTTTTGGACCCCAAGGTAAGGAGATGCTCACAGAGATGAGCAAGTCCTATAACTTCTTCAGGCTCATTGTGGGTTCCTGCAGGGACACAGAGGGCTGCAGAAGCAAGATCTTCTGAAGGATCTGAGATGAGAAGGGTGAGTATTCCATTCGGGAGGACTACTAGTCGGTGAGATCTCCCAGAGCTGCTGAACGGGACGAGGAGACTGTCGTTGATGGTCTTCACAGCAGCTGACATTTTGATTTCCGAACTATCTCCCAACAACTGGAAGCGGAGAGACTAGGTTATCTTCATTGCTTTATGTTTTTCACTTAGGGGGGGGGGGGGCTCCCAACTAGAGTGAGCCTCAATTGCACTTGTTTGTGGTGGGTGGACAGTTGCTTGGAATTGTCTGAATCTGTTGCAACGGCATTTCCGTTTTGGGCGACCACAATGCCGCATCAGTGATCGACGACTGCTACGCCGGAATCTACGAAGATGTCCATTGATCTGATAGGAATAAATAGGAATAAATAATTTATGTATATTTACATGCGGGGCTAGGTGGAAGTGAACCCGGAAGGAACTCTAGACTTCGTGGGAACAAGCCCGAGGAACTTGTAGATCTTCCCCATAGAGGCATCGTCCTTAGCAACAAGCCTCTTATGAGCTCCCCGTAGATCAGCAGACTCTTGCTCAGACTTTGTACGTTTCATTAGCTGTTCCAATCTTAAATCAATGCCCATCTCCTTTAAGAAGTCTCCCTGTTCCACCGGCCCTAAAACTCTCACGTCCGCGGCATCGGTTGATGCTTTGGCGATAGCTTGGAAATCAACATCAGCCGAGAGATCAACTTCTCCTGGATCCTGCAATGGATTGACAAACTTGTGGTTTTTGATTCCACGAAGCGTGTTACTTGGAATATCGGTTTTTGGGCCATAATCTATAATCAATGCTGCTCCTGTGGAACCACCATTTAAAGTGATGAGATCAGCTATAGTCCCAGCATAAGAGTACGTCTCCGGCGACATCTCCACCGTAGTACCAGTATCCACTGCATCATAACGAGGATTTGTCTTCAAGATCGAGCATGCCGGTGTTTCCTTTGAAGCTTGAACAAGACAGAACTCTCCAGTCTCGGGATGCTGATCAACATGAATCTCTCTCCATCCATCTTCAGTCTTGATAAAGATGTTGATCGGTAAAGCGTCAAAGAACTCATGTGCGATAATGTAATTCGTATCTTGGGGTGATATAACCTGATAAACATCCTTTTCCGTATCCACCCAAGTTAGTTTCCCACCCCACCTATGCTTTGCTTCCCAAAACTCAAATTCCGCATTTACATCTGAGTCACCAAGAATGGAGCACTGCTCTTTTCTTAAATGGTTCGAAGCCTCCACCATGATGACATTTAGATCAATCCTTGGTCCAGATTTTTTCTTTAATAATCTCGAAAATGTACTAATTGCATCATACATCAAAGTGCCTCTTCCAGGCCCAAATTCAATGAGATTAATAGATTTAGGGTTCTTTTGTGAAAGCCAATTGGCAAAGAACCAGACTCCAATCATTTCTCCAAACATTTGCGAAATTTCGGGAGATGTGATAAAATCTCCCCTTGAACCAAAAGGGTCTCTTGTTGTGTAATATCCATGCTGGGGATTAATCAAACATTGACGCATGAACATGCTTACGGTTAAAGGACCCGTCGTCTTGATCACGCGCGAGAGTAGTCGTCCGAGTGGTGTTTGTTGTGAGAGAGGAGCTGAAGACTTGGAAGGCGTCTGAAGTCTCTGAACACTCTTGCTAAAAGATCGCGTAAGCAATTTGTTCATCATGAACATTCCCGAACCCTTCTTATCTGCTGCTTCTCGGACGTTCTATTATGTAGTTGATGTTGGCGTAGAGTTTAGTGGGGCATTTTCGTAAACGGGGAATTTCGTGAGGTAGGATCAAAGTTTTGGTCTATTGTCTACTGCACATCGCCTATTGCGCTAGGACACGGCGCAACCGTTTCTTTATTCGTGACAATCTTTATATCGAGCTCATGGTTTCTGAATAACGACATACCAGTTATCTCTTTCGTATCCATTGGCCATGATGATTCCGCCGGCCTCTCTAGCGTTCTGCTCGAGTTCTCCCTGCTTATATAAGTGATAATATCTATACTTTGTGTTCTGTTCCTTCCCCTCTTTTTCTTCGATTTCTGGATTCGATTCTTCATTATGACAATTTGTCATCTCAACTGCCTGCTGTGCATCGTCTCTGGCTAGTTGCTCAGCTTGCTCAGAGGTTGCTACAAGCTTTCCTTTCTTCGTTCTTTGTTTCTTGGGCTGCTTGGGCTTCTTGGGTTGCTTTTTCTGGAGAACCCACGGAACTAAAATATCCTGTGGATCTCCTTCTTTGTATCCTCTCCTCGAATTTTCCTGTTCTAAAGCCCACACGTATATGAGTGCCTCGCCTCCAGTCCTCAGCTTGGAGAGAATGTGTCTGATAGCATCTGTACGTCTCTCTGGGGTCGAGAAATGATGAATGACGGCAATACTGATTGCAAAATCGAATCTGTTGTCTGGATGAGGTAGTGATAATCCATCGGCCACCATGACTTCGTGACCAAACTCTTTGGCGCATGCAATCAATCCATCAGATCTATCACTTCCAACGACGAAAACGTCCTTATTAATGCCCAGATATTTTCCATTACCACACCCAACATCAATTCCAATAGTTCCCTTTTTTCTGTTTTTCATAAACTGCTCCACAATGGGCCATGGCTGTCGTTCACTAGTTAGAATCAAGTGCTCATCATCTTCAACTTGTTAAGGCATGAACTCACCTTGTACCGCGTCTGGGAAAAGTGAGACGCAATTTCGTTGTATACGGTATGTACATATACCTGCTCTTGTGTCACCGGATCCAAACTCGTGTCCATATTTTCCACTTTTCAGCCAACAAAGCTGCTAAATTGAAAGAAAAGAAGAAGATTATGATGCTAGAGAAAAGATTCTCGCTAAACCGGCCAGGGTTCATATCCAAATACTTTTCGCGAAATCGCGATCATCAGCGGCAACGTCACCAAGGTCAACAGCGCCAGAATACCAACAACACGTCTCTGTTCTGGCATTTTAAACCAAGCTTACGCTCCTCTTCATCGTTAGTTCCCAAGACATATGTCTGAGTCAGTAGAGGACAGCTCTGCTTCGGCCACTCTACAAAAGGCCACAGTGCCCACACTTGCAGAAAAGCAAGCCAAAGTACAACAGATCATCGAGTCAGAGTCCAAGAAATCTCTCTTTACAAGACAATGGCTTCTATACTGTTTCCTCATTTTATACGTTGGAATTGGCGTTCCGCTTTGGTTTAAACTCACAGAGATTTACAGGGCTCCATTGCCTTCTAATTTTATCAATGCATTATACCAGAATCAAAACATTGACGTCAAACTTCAAAATGAAATCTATTTGCAAGTTGGTGATAGGCTCAAATTCCCTGATCTTACAGAAGCTGCACAAATACAAGTAAATTATGACCTACATAGAATGCAAGAAGACCCAGAAACTGCTTTGGTTGTCCAATGGAATGCCACTATCAAACAAGAAGATGTCATTCCGGACGATGCATACTTTTTAAGTTTGGAGATTGGCGAGGGCGAAGGTATATCCATGGATGAGATTGAAAAAGGTGCAAGTTTGTTCTACAGGTTGGAAAGTGTAAAGAACAATGATCTCCCCTTCTTTGTTGCACAAACAGTATTGTACCACGTGTTCAAGACGGAGATTGACTTTTTCAGAGCCAACCATGAAAGAGGAATCAATGCCATAAGGTACTCTCCAAATGTTCATTTGTCTTTTAAATTGCTCTCAGGCGATGGTAGTCCTGTTGATTGGGAGATTGATCGTGCGCTTAAGACATACTTCACTCCATTGGTAAAAGAATTCAAGAGTTTCATTAACTTCACGATTGATACGGAAATTAAGTATTACACAGAGCTTAATCTACCGAAAGATTCCCATCAGATTAACCCAAATGATTTGAGTACAATCTTAGACTTCTCGGAATGGGATATTTCATCGAATCAGTTCTCATACCCAACTTTAAACTTTGTGTTGTACTTTCCATCAACGAAACAAGCACCGATTGAGTTCATAGAAAAGAGTGGAAATCATGCAAACCAACCTTATCTTATCCCACAATGGGGTTCTATTATTTTGCAAGAGAATCCAATTCCAGAAAATACAGTTCTAGACGAAGATTATCTTCGTCCGTTACTTCAGACTTTCACCTCAGAACTCTTCAGGCTTCTTGGAATTCCAAAAGATCCAAAAACGCCAAAAATCAGAATTGATGCAACTAAAAAGTTCACCATCTTGGATAATTTAAACAGAGCTGTCGATTCATTACAATCTCTTCTCAAACTTTCTGAATCATTACCAAACATCTCCATCCCAAGGACCGTTCTTCGTAACGTCAAGAGGGCACTTGATGCACGTGCTAGAGCAGTGGACAAGATCAACAATTACAGCGACTTCGATGGGGCATTGGTTGATTCTATTGAAATGCTTGAATGTGCCGAAAAAGCATTCTTTGATCCAGAGATGGTTCAACAAACGTTCTTCCCACAAGAGCATAAGGTCGCGGTGTACATGCCACTCATTGGCCCGTTGTCTTTGATCCTTCTTCTCGCGACCATTCGTGTGCTGAGGGAGTACAAGGTTTACCGTAAGAAAAGGGCATAATATTAGTAAACCGAATAATTGATACTCCAAAAGAGTCACAAATTGTAGCTACTTTCGAAAGCCTTAATCTAACCAGCTTTGTCCCAGTGCCCTTACCGAAAGCGCGAACATGCTCGATATCCTTCATTTCTCCAGTACAAATTGGCCATTTCCTCCAGACACGAAAGGGACGTGTATTTTGCCTGACAATAAGCGAGCTTGTAATTCAAGAGAGGGGAAGTTTCTACCCGAATCTACTTAAGATGTCGAACACACCAAGTACTGCTGCGGAGCCCCAAAATGAGGGCGAGACGGTTGTTCTGAATGACGTTGATGATGAACTTGATCTTTCAGATGTGCCAATGGACGAAAATACTCATCATCACCTCGATGATGACTCCGATGAGTTTGACAGTGCCATTGAAGATGATCAAGAATATATCTTAGAGAAGTTGTTTAAAGATGTGATAGAAAATCGTGGAGGTGATAATGATGATGATGAAGACGGAGCAGGTGAAGAACCTGAAGAGGAACTTGATGAGGAGGAACGATTAAGATTACTCATGAGTCATCTTGATCCTATTCAAATGTCAAGGTACGAGTACTATAAAAGAACAGGTATCAATAAGAATGCCGTTAAGAAATTGGCTTATGCAGTGTTGAACCAGAGTGTGTCGAATAATGTTGCTATTATCGTGAGCGGTGTTAGTAAAGTGTTTGTTGGTGAGATTGTGGAAAAAGCAAGACAAGTGAAAGTAAGATATGATAAGGCAAATCTGATTATCAAATTGAATGAAAAGAAGGAGCTCAACGCTGAACTTAAGAAACAGATACGGCTCATGAAAGAAGCCGAGTTAAAAGATGAAGATGCTGTTGATGTCGCTTCTTTCAGAAATAAGATCAATACCATTAAGGAGGAAATACGCCGACTTGACTTGAAAAATATCAATGAAAATGGGCCCTTACTACCTGAACACATCAGAGAAGCATGGAGACTTTATCAGATTGAGAATAACAGTGTTCCTGGAAGTCAATGGAGAACACAGGGTGAAAGGGACGGCATGATGTTCAGATGAACACAATAGCCAACTAATGATTACGAAACAACTAAAACAAGTGTCTGAGTAGATAAATATTCATTTAGCATCATTAATTCCCGAATTTCAAGGGAATGTCCCATTCATATCCCCAATATCCCAACACCAAGCAATAATGCTCCAGCAAGAGTTTCAATTCTTCGATCTCGTCCAAAAATTCCAGCTTTGAAAGACGCCTCTTCTCGTCTTCAGATATCCAATTGTTTGTTATGTTGTACATGTTATCGGCTTTAACATTAGTGATGCCCATACCCGCTAGCCTCTTTTGATACTTTTCCAGCGTATTATATTCAAGAAGTGAGGGCATTTGTAAATTACGAATCTTCAGGTTCTCAATCATGATGTTTCCAAAATTTCCCTCGCCACCAATTGGATCATAAATAGCAATTACTCCCTTTCTGAAATGATCCCTCAAAGTTTTGATTATCCTGTTTGATACGCTACTCTCAGTGTAGCATAACATACACTCTGATATGATTAATGTCGGAAGTATTTCATCCATTGATGCCAATAGGCTTTCAAAATCCGATAAATCACGTAAATCCATGGGCACAAGTCTATATTTTTTCGTTTCGAGCTCTGACGAGAGAGAGTCATACCATTCTTGTGAATCTTTCTCCACGAACTCCGTTCCGGTGATCTTAGCGAGTGTCTGATCTGTGCAAATTATTGCGTGCTTGAGCTTTACTGATGGCCCAAAGTCAATTTCAACATACTGGACATGGCCGTTTTTGGAAAGGATAGAGAACGGTCTCGTGTCAGAGCCTGCTCCCAAGCTGATGATTTGGACCTCTTGGTTGCCGAATCGGGTTAAGAACTGCTCGACAACTGCATTGATACTCTTTGAACGAATATATGTTCCTCTGTTTATAATTGGGAGTTTATTAGTCTTCACAATTGCGTTGAATACACGTTTGTGTGACAGTTTGTTCTCGTACCTCAACAAACGCTCAAGCCCGTGAAGGATATTGGAGGTGTAGTCATCTGTGAGGTACCCTTTTGCGATGGCATTGAAGCGACACGCTAATGCGTCGTAATCCGTTGATCGGATCACCTTTGTTCCACGGTCTGCCATGCGGTATTACTGAAACCCTTTTATTATTGGCCGAAGACGAATAAGTAAAGGAAAGAAGAGGAAGCACTCCACAAGTCTTAAGGCCTTTGGCAGATTCACGTATAAGTCGGATGGTTACTATTTTAAGTAAAATCCGACCTGCAGGTTAACATATCAAGCAATAAGCACTCTTTCAACTCCACCACCTATTTCTCTGAACATTCCCTAAGAAAAGATCGTCAAATAACCGAGGTAGTAACGTCAGGTCGTAGATATACATTGCTTCAAAGATGAGAACATTGCAGTCTTCTTATTGAAGGAAACGTTGACAGGCCACAATCCTGTTACGAAGAAGAGAGATTTAAGAGTTTAAGTGTCACGTATTTATTTCATTTGTTAGTTATTAGTTGTCAAAAAACCGTCAACGTGATATCCTTTTTTAGTTTATTTCTCCAGCATGTTTCTAGCGTTGAGAGCCTTTACTTCTCTTTGCACAGCCTCACTGCCAAAGTGATTCATTACCAAATGATCAACGACACTCCATCCCCAAGCATTGACATATTTCCTCCGGACTGCAATGTTGTTATGAGCGTCTGGTTTCAAGGTAACCAGGACCTTACGCCATTCCATATTTTGGTGCCATGAACGTGCCAATTGTTCTTGTAATGCCTTTTTACTTCTGGTAAATTTCTGCTTCACAGAGTCACGCTTAGCATAATGAGACTCTGGAAGATCTGCAAATGTGTATGTTTTATCGTGGAAAACGGATGGGGGTCTTGAATTGGGGTCTTTCAGATATTCTTGCTTCGGCTCTGGTGAAAGCAGGACGTTTGCTGCAGTGAGCACAGTTGATGCCACTGGTGGGACATGAAATTCAACGTTATCTCCATTATCACCTTCATCCTGCGGAGCTGGTATTCCTGCTAAGTTTTCCGAAGAAATGGTCGAGAGAGTGGAAAGTTCCTGTCCTGATGAGCCACTTTCAGATGATACATGCTCCTTATCATTGGATTTTATGGTTTGTGTACGGATGTACTTCTTGAGCTTTTTTCTTTTTTGCTGTTTGGAGACCTCAGTGAACAATATAGATGGCTTCTTGACCAAAGTGAAGGCTGTGGGACGTCGCAAATGGCTTGAGACTCTCTCCTGATGATATCCTTGGGATTTATTCTCTTGCTGCGTTGGTTCGTTATGCTGCGTTGGTTCATTATGAGTGTCATCCTTTGGAATCTCAGAAACGGTTCCATGTCTTGGGCGAGAATTACTCTCCATCTCCCCAGACTGTAAATCAGCAACTACATTAGTATTGTGGTCATATTCACGTTTCAACTTCTCAATATCACCTAGTCCTTTCCAATCCAAATACAATAATGCAGAAGTTCTGAGAGGAACAATGCCATCATGAATGGCATTGGCATACAGTGTTCTTGAGACAAACCTTTCAAATACTTCATGCATTGGCCTCAATAACACTTGTTCCAGGATTGGCTTTGTAGTTAGATGCATTGACGCCTCATCAGCGGATTTTTCACTCTTAGTCTTCTTCATTAGGGATGGGAGCTTACGACGTAAAGTTAAATCTCTTCCTGTGACACCGAGAACGCCAATATCTAATGCGAATGAAACAGCTTTTGGAAACTCTGTAATACCCAACATGGGGCTTGCCAATATGATGAAATTCACAGGTAGGACTTTTGTAAAGAAATCAGGTCTTGTGGACACAATATGGGCAATGGCATAAGCTTGAACTGGACCACCGAGAGAATGGCCAACAAACGATATTCTATCAATGTCGAACAGGGATTTATCCACTGTTTCAAGAACAAATCTAGCAACTCTTTTACCCAAATACCGTATTCCCTTCTCAGATTTACCGACATTTCCGGAATAACCTCTGACAATGACATTGGCCCCAGGAGTATGAGATGAGATGGCTTCGATGCGGTCCTTAATGTAAAGCATATCAGCACCAATGTTCGAGAATATGCCATGCGTAATGATTACAAGATGTACTGACTTTGTTGGGCTTGCTGGGGGATGATTCCAAAGATCCTCTGTCGTTTGTAAAGTGACCTGAATGGGTGACGTAGGCGTATTGGTAACATTGGCGCGACGTAACAATATATGATTGAACCCAACTGACAGAATAAAGTCAATCCGGAAAGTAGCCGTGAGGGCAAGTTGTGATGCGACATCAACAACCCATCCATATGTATCACCTTGAATTAAACTATTCTTCGAGAACCTGAGTTTAGCCTTGAATGACTGTCCTGGCTTCACATCAGCGTCATATTGGATGTCTTCACCAAAGGTATGGAGATGCGAGTAGTTGTGAGGCGTGACATCCACATACAATGTGAATGGGCCAGTTATGTAAATTGGCCGTAGCAGGTCTAACTCACTATTTTTGATCTGAAGCCACACGTATTCTCCCTCGTCATCAGCTAAGATATCATTGAGATGTGGCGTCTTTTCGATTATGACATGGAATCGGTTTACTTCGCCTATCCCAAGGGAGCCCCTTTGTAAATAAAGTAGGTTCTTATCTATATCCTCTTTTGTGACAGGGGATGAGGACCAATTCAAGCGACTTATCGGTGATGAACCCGCTTCAGATGAGCTCAATGTTAAGCTAGAATTCAGCTTCAGTTGGACCATCGTTGGTGTAATCCTATGGCTGACACGGCAGTCATATATTCAACCCAAGTAGACAGATCTGATGGCAGAACCTTGAGCGGGCTGCAGGCGCTTGCTTTGTCAAGACGAACTAATCTATTGTTGATGTAGTTCATCATCACTAAGCCACGAAACTAAAGCTTGTTTTGTTGACCGGATAACGCGGGGAAAAAGGTTCCAAGACCATCTGGCCATGTGCTTCGAAAGTCTTGGGTTCGAATCCCCTAAGAAGCTTTTTGCTTTCTGAAATTCTCCGCGAAGGGGTTTCCTCTATTTACTAGCGGAAACCATTAGAACGCGTTAAGGGTGGCACTTCTTGCGGGCCTTCAACCCAGCTAGTTGCGGATAATTGTGAGGTGTCCATGACTGTGCTGAAAAGGCCGCTTGCCAAAGTAGCAGAGAGCATCGCAGAGAAGAAGCTCAAGACATCTCCTGCAAAGCCCATCACGGCCTTCTTCAAGAAGTCGCCAGCTACAGATCGCAAAGATGAGACACCTAAAGACGACAGGCCTAAACCGCAAGCAGAGGGGATACCTCAAGTGACTACGGAGACACCAGCTGTGATAGGGGAAACTTCACTGTCGGAGTTCAAGACCAAATTCATCGAGGGCCTCACCTCGGAGCAACGTGAACTACTGGATCTTGAGATCAACACACTGGAGGAGTCGTGGTTCCAAGCGCTTCATAAAGAACTCACAAAGCCGTACTTTCTGACTCTAAAGAGATTCCTGATGGCACAGGAGAAGAACAGTATAAAAGTTTTCCCACCGAAGGAGGACATCTACTCGTGGTCTCGTCTCACACCTCTTGCAAAGGTCAAAGCTGTTATTCTTGGCCAGGATCCATATCACAACGATAACCAAGCTCACGGCCTTGCCTTCTCAGTGAAGTACCCTACGCCTCCGCCACCCAGCTTGAAGAACATGTACAAAGCACTGCAGATAGATTACCCTGAGTTCGAGGACCCTGGGAGAGTTGGGGATCTTACGAAATGGGCCGAGCAAGGGGTGCTCATGCTCAACGCTTGCCTTACTGTGAAGGCTCACGAGGCCAACAGCCACGCAAAGGGAGGATGGGAGCAGTTCACCGAGGAAGTCATCAGGAAGGCAGTGGTAGACAACGACAGAAAGATTGTGCTCCTCCTGTGGGGGTCGCCGGCGCAGAAGAGAGTAGAGAAGATGAGATTGGATAGCAAGAGAGTTTACGTGTTAAAGGCTGTGCATCCGAGTCCGCTCAGTGCACGCAGAGGCTTCTTCGACGCTAACCACTTCCGCAAATGCAATCAGTGGCTCATCGAGCAGGGAGAGAACCCGATCGACTGGGCGCTCAAGGAGGGGAACACCATTGACTACCGCACAAAATAAAGAATCGCAAGCTGCCCTCAGCCTCAAATTGTAGCGGGCCTGAACCTAAAAGCGTAAACAGAGATAGCGTTTGTGCAGATGTTAGCAGAGAGAGGTACGCGGAAAATGGGCGCGGACGCGTTTCTCGAATCAAGCCTGTTTGGTTCGACCTTGCACACGCGCTTTCAAACAACAACAACAACAACAAACAGCGTTCTCTGTTCCTCTAACTCTAGGCGCTACGGTGTGAGCAGATACTGAAAGCTCTCCTAGGCACGGTTTGTCGTCAGTGACAGAGCTCGACGATTACCTGCCACTAGCAGAGCTGTTCACGATGGCCATGACGAGGAGCTTGACAGGCACGCCCAAGGAGAAGGGTCAGGGGAGCCAGAAGGCCTACGGGAAAAAGAGCAAGATCGTCCCCTCGTCAAAGTCTAGCATTCAGGATAGTGGTTCACATGATGAATTAGATTTATCTAAAGCGTCAAAAACTGGGTATCGTGGCAAACGCAATACCGTGTCACACCCGGCAGCAAAGAAGCTCGCAAGGAAGAACAACGGCTCCAAACAAGACACCAACAACACTACTTCACTGGCGGCAAAGCCCCATGGAGCCAAGTCTTCTTGCATAGCCAGAAAGATGGCACGGATATCTAATCAGCTAGCAGAGACCAAGAGAAGCACAAGATCGAGCCCTAATATGTTTATTGCTCCCAAAGATGTTACTCTTCAGAATGCGGAGCTTGCAAAACTGACGCAGTACACTCCTTGGATTTACGATACGATGGATCTTAAGGCAAAAACAGAGAGACAACATGATGCTGCACGTCAATATGAACAAGGCCAGATCGAGGAGTTCAGAAGCAGAGAAGAGCAGAAGAAGAAAAGAGAGGAGAAGGAGAGAATCAGGGCTGAAGAGGCAAGAAAAGAGGCAGAAAGACAGAGAGAAGAGGAGATGAAAAGAAGAGAAGAAGAGAGAAAGAAAAAGCTAAAAGAGAGAGAAGATAAGCGTATTGAAAAACGCAAGGCGAAGGAAAGGCTTAGACAGCTGAAACGTGCCGAAAGGGAACGTCAGAGACAGCACAAAAATCTGAAGAATGAAATTGCATCATCTGACGAAGAATCTGATAGTTCGTCAGATGAGGATGACGAGGACTCATTGTTGAAGCAGCGTGTGACAGACAAGACTCAGTCTATGTTGGTTGATGGCTATATGCCATTCATAGCCCGCTGGAGAGAGGATGTTGAAATACCAATCAGAGATAATTTCTTTGTTGACGAAGTGATGGCTGGTACAGTTTCTCAAATTGGACAACTCCCTTTCACAACAGCATCTATGGTGATTAAGGCAATTCCAAAGAAGTACAAAGAGTACAAAAACCTTGATCCACAGGATGTTTCTGTCATTACTCCCGTTTTCCCCAACATTTTAGAAAGCTATCACCTTTTGGAATCTCAGGATTTTTTCCTTGATCCATTGGAGGAGATCGGAAGATCTATGGAATTTTATTCCTTTGCATATGTTCCAGAGGAACAGAAATTGAAACTTTACAATCCCCATGCTCCATATGAATCCATGGTTGGCCGTTATTCCAAGGCCTTTTTTGATAGGGATTACTCAAAAGTGCTACAAATTATTGCTGAGTTCAATCAATTCATGATCAAACTTCAGGAATCAGGAGCTATTATCAAACATTTGCAACAAAAGAAAACCTTTTCCAGGATGTGCCTTCATGAACTGCTTAATCAAATTTATTCCCGTGCTGTTTCTCCCCAAGTTAATATGTTGAAGAATTACAGAGCCTTCTCCAACGAAGTTTATGGAGAACTGTTACCAAAATTCATCTCTATGGTGTTTGACCAATGTGGCGTTAATAGCTCACATCGATTCATTGACTTGGGATCTGGTGTCGGTAATGTGACTATCCAGGCAGCTTTGGAATATGGCTGTGAGAGTTATGGGGTGGAAATCATGAAGAATTGTTCCACGCTTGCTGCCAAGCAAGAGCAAACTTTTTTGGAAAGGTCTAAGCTATTTGGTATCAGACCAGGGAAAGTGAAGCTGTTTGGCGATCAGAGCTTTGTCGGCAACCCCCCAGTGCTGAGGATTATTGAGAAATGCGATATCATTTTGGTCAATAACTTCCTCTTCACACCAGATCTCAACAAACAGACACTACAACTGTTCCTAAGTCTTAAAGTTGGCACCAAGATTATCAGTTTGAAGAAGGTCATACCGGAGGCACGTTATCATGACTTTGATAACGATTTCCTTTCCAAATTCCTTGTCGAGAGACACGAATTTGGGGCAGGTTGTGTTAGCTGGACCGATGCTAGTGGATTTTACTACATCACAACCTATACTGGCCAGGTATCGGAAGAACGCAAGAGGCAGCTAGAGAAACTGCACAACACAAGAAACAAGGAGAGCGAATTCCTCAAGAGAAGTGCGTCTCTGAACTTGTCATCCTCGTCATCAGTGGCTTCGCCTTCCCCAATCTCCACAGACTCCTCGTACCACCACAGCTCCAGCGACGAGAAGGAGCGCCCGCACTCTAGCGAACTGGAGAAGGCCAAGACCGAATCGGCGACAGGGGCGAAGATTGAGGTAAAGGAGGAGGCAAAACACAAGAAAAAAGATGAAGAGGACAAGGACCCCGACACAGGTAACACCAGCGTGGATACGCTCTTTGACACCGGCGCAATGTCTGGGTCGGACAAGTCCGATGAGGTCTTTGAAGATGCGCTGGAGGACACGCGCGCCAATGGTACCCTGAAAGACGAGGAGTGATCCTGCGCCGCTTTGTGCCGCAGCTTGTTTAGGATTTTGTACACTAGGAAAAGGAAACGTCTCTTTTTGATTGCACAGGCAGTGGCGCGCAGCACTCCCTGCCCCCTTATCCTCCGTTCTCCCCTCCCATTTTAGATCACCGACGAAGATTGCCAGCGCTGATTACTGTCTCTGTGTTGGCGTCACCGCGGCATGTGTCCCCGTCCAGGAAAAAAAGGGTTGGGACACGGCTGTCGTATTCTGGCATGAAATTTTTGTACGACATCTCCATCCTGTTTCATTGGCTTTGCTCTGCCAGGGGATCTGCCGATACTGCTAACGAGATGCCTGCCCACGAGATTGCCGCTATCGCACAGGAATTGAAGGGTGCTCTGCACCAGTACCCAAACTTCCCATCTGAAGGGATTCTTTTCGAGGACTTCCTCCCTATCTTCAGATCGCCTATTCTCTTCAAGAAGCTTGTGAAGGCCTTCAAGCTGCACCTGGAGTCCACCTACCCAGACACAAGCATTGACTACATTGTTGGCCTGGAGGCAAGAGGATTCCTCTTTGGTCCAGCCGTTGCGCTCGAGATTGGCGCCGGCTTCGTGCCAATCAGAAAGGCCGGCAAGCTGCCAGGTAAAACCGTGTCAGCTACCTACCTCAAGGAGTACGGCGAGGACAAGTTCGAGATCCAGACCGAGGCCATCCCAGAGGGTTCCAACGTGATTGTCATCGACGATATCATTGCCACTGGTGGCTCCGCCAAGGCCGCAGAGGAGCTCATCAAGAAGGTTGGCGCTAACCTCATCGAGTTTGACTTTGTTCTTGAGTTGGACTTCTTGAAGGGCAACCAGAAGCTCTCTGCCCCATCCTTCACCCTCCTCTCAGGCCAGACCGAGAAGTTGAAGAACTGATCGCACTCCGTGCCATGCCATGCCTACCTGCCCCTTCTCTCTCGCCCGCGCACACTCCTCCACTTCCATTTCCCTACATGTATTATAATTTACTTTTGTCTTGCTGTTTCTTTAGTAGTGCGGCTAGAGCACAGATTTTTCTCTTTCTGATGCCCTCCCGTTGGCCTGGCAACAAAAACCTTGCTGGCGCAGCTTAGAAAAGCGGTTACGCAGCGCTGGCCTGATTTGGCGCGCACGCAAAGTGCCACCAAAGATCACCAGCTCTTCTCCACGGCCCTACACCAGGGCGGCTAATTGACCACATCGCTCCATTGCACGCCAACCTGCAGAGAGAACACGTCGGCCATGTCGAGCGGGCTAGACATCCTTGGTGCGACCACGAACTTCTACCGCCTGGTGAGTGTGTTCCCGGTGCTGTGTGCGCCCGTCCCCGTTTTCAAGCGCATATTAACAAGAGCCTCCAGGCCAAGGTAACCGAGGTGAAGTACGCTGTATTCAGCACCGCGACGAACGACGACCAGTCACTGCTCGATGCCGAGCTACAGCTGCGACGGGAGAACCCGAAGGTGCTCGCTGTGCTCTTTTCGAAGGAGCTGTGGACCTTTTCGCTGAGCGGCAAAGAGCCTCCCAAGCCGTCAGAAGACTTTGGGCTCACACAGTCAGAGACAAAGATCTTCGAGCCGCAGAACATGTACAAGAACAACATGGGGACCCCCTCGACGATGGTAAGTCTCCTCTGCAGAACCCTTCTTAAGGCTGTGCGGAAGCTGCTTGTGCTTATGCTCACAGCGAGAAAGGAGATGGTCCCATTGGGAAGCGCTGGACTGCTCCCCGATGGCGGACAATTGTTGCAGCTGGAACCCAAACTAACTGAGAATGGCGATCTGTTGGTGTCACTATCATCCAGGGCCCACAACTTCCATGCATTAAGCGAACTCTCACCCGCTCAATCTGACATCAATGAGACTCACACAATATATCTCGCGCCATCGGGAATCAGAGCATACCTCACTGGAAGCACCATTGAAGAGTCCACGACAGAGAAGCCTGTCAACGCCGAATCAATAGCAGAGTCCTTAGATCTCCTACACAGTGTTCACATTGATGTCGACTCTTGCCATTGGATCAGACTCATCCCAAACTTGTCACATCTTAACGGGATGACTGCTCCAATATCAAATTTTTACAAAAGGGTACCCAACAGCAAGTTCTTGGTTTGGCCATTGGAACTTTGTATGGTTCAAGCAGGGGAAAATATAAGAGAAAGCAAAATCGATTGGGAATACGAATTAGATGATCCACTATCTCTTATTGATAGTTTTGTTAAATTGAAGGCGACAGCCACAACAAAGACACCGTCAAATATTCCTTCCTCAAACAATACCCCTGCAGATTTGGAGGCACCACACCAGACTCATCATGCTGACACCCCTAGTACGAAGCCAACTCCGGATAACCCATCAACAAATTTGGTAATTCAGGAGGTACAGGAACAAGAAACAGAAGACTCAAACAGCTCAAAAGGCGATTGGGACAATCTTGATGCTGAGCTTTTTGGTGACGACGATCTAGATGATGCAAATTCATTCGATCTTTTCAATGCACCTACTAAAGATCATTATACCATTAATAACGGCGTACAACATGAGGTAAGTGACCTCTTAATGATGGATGATGAGGATGATGACGACGCAGATCTTCACGCAGACTTAGCATCGGAATTGGAAATGCTTGCTGGCCAAGACGAAGATGTTGAAACTGGATTGAAAGAGACAAAAGAAGAGATACTTGAAGACCCTTATGATATTCCGTTACACGAAATGACAATACCAAACACTCCACCTTACACAGATCCAGGGGCCCCATTGCCGATTCAATCACCAAAGACAGTCTCTAAGAAGAAGAGTATATTTTCGCCGCTGAATTTTAATCCAATCATCAAGTCCAATGTTGATGATAAATATGCCAATGGTGGCAAGTTCCATGTTCCAAGTGATACACCTCCGACGGTCCCAAATACCACAGGTGGTGATTCAGGTATTCCAACTATGCCACTTGATGAAAATTTCGGTAAAGATGAGGGTGACGATGATGATTCTGAGGACGAGGATGAGGAAGAAGGAGATGAGAGTGATTCTGACATTTCAAATGATTCAGACACTGATGAGATAAGAATGACAGAGGCAAGTGCTGAGGCTAGTATCTCAAATGGAATTGAAGTTTCTAGCGAACCTGATCTGAAAAGATTGAAACTCGGTACGCCAACATTGCACAATCTTGATCCTGTTATCATAGACAAACCTGCTTCTGTGTCACCACCTCCACTTTACGGAAATGTCACCCCAAACATCTTACCATTTATGTTAAGAATGGTTCCAATTCATTCTATGCCAAGTCATGTTTTCATTGATAATCCAGTTTTAGAAGACGATGTTTCGAAAGAAGTCATTGAGAATTTACTCAAGCAAATTGTTTGGGATGACGGTTGCCTTTCTGATATGATAGTTGGTGAAGAACAATTTGATCAAATTCATTCGGAGAATTTGGAAAGAGCCATTGCACAAATTTTTCCAGATTTCCATGCAACAACAATGGCTGAATATTCTGGTATTCCTTATACTAAGCCTTTGAAAGCACCCGAGATTGAATCTCCACTGTCATCTTTTAAGGCACCAGACTATTCACAATCGGAATTTATTACATCCGCTTCACCTTCCTTTAAAGTACAATCTCCTCCTGAGCCTGTTGAAGACTCAGTTAAATCATGTTTCTTTATTCCACAGCCTAAAGTGAAGGTTAAACGCTTCAACCAAGAGATTTCAGTGAATGCAACTGCTCTCCATCTTTGGAATCTGATGAGTTTTAGATCTTTAAAGCCACCGAAGGATTTCAGAATAATGATGATTTCGCCAAAGGAGCTTGTTGAACAATCCGAATACTTCATCACTTCATTTATTGAGATTTATGAGAAAAGTCATTTGGGTTCTGCGGACAAAGCCCATCTCCCATCTGGCCAAGTGAAACAAGGTATTCTGTCTGCTGATTTCCAGTCTCGTGAATTTGAGGAATCAGTAATGAGTGCAAGTAGGGCATACAATCAGGCGTTAGTCAAAGGGTCAAACTACAAGGATATTGTGGTTTTTATTCCGGATTATTATCAGGATTTGAAGTCTGCTACCGATTCCGTTTTACTCTTCGAGAAGATGAAGAAAATAATTATCGCCACATCAAATGGTAAACAACTTCCAATTCAAGTCCATTTGAAGCTCATTCCGAGCACATTTATCACTAATGGTGGTGCCTTTTCAGTGCTATCCATTAGAAAACTTACCAGATTATCTTTGACACTTTATAACAACATTGGTGACCCATCGGAAACTTTCACTGCGCTAAATAATCCAATAACTTCAAGCATCAAGTTCCAGCTAACGGATCAACCCGTTGCTAGCAAAATTCTTGCAGAAGATTCGTTCATTTATTTAGCATATGAAAGATCTGTTGACAAGGAATGGTGTGTTGCTTCATGGGCCGACAACAGATGCTCGTTTAGAGAGGTGAAAGCTTGGAATGGCGCCGCAAAAGCGAAGGACACACTGGAAAAAATCATGGATGAAATTTGGGACATTACATTAGGTATGGCATCTAGACTTCCTGGGAGGAAATACCTTGTCTTGACGAGAATGAATGGTATGATTGCAGATGATGAACTTTTACAATTGAAAAGATTATCTTCCAAGCATAAAGAGATGACGCTTATAGTTGCTTCTGTGAATCACAATAGCAGGCTATTGTTAAAAGCCACAGATGTTGGATTTCCCTTCTGCAAGTTATTTAGTCAAGAAGAAGGATTCAATGATAATCTTGGACAAAATAAGATGGAATCGGCACCCACGGTTGGGTCTTCTACGGGTATGACTCCTTCGGCAATATTTACGCCACAGGCTGTAAACTCTCCAGACCTTTTCACGCTTGGAAGGGGAAATACGATACAGGATTCGCCTTCGGAAAGTCGTGGTGTTGCTGAAGAGAGTTCGACAGTACGTGATATCTCAGATACCGTTTACGGAGTAATTGCTGAACATTTATCTCCCTTGGCAAATACGCCATCACGTCTGGGAGTAAGGACCGGATTCTTGATCAAGCCGATCATCCACAGTCATCAAAAATTGGAGGTCTTGGAAGTGAACCTTTTAAGTTGTCCAAGTACCTTCACCACATGGGATCTGATGCACACGGTGTTGACTCAGATGAGAAACCTGGCCACTATGGGCGAACTTTATGGAGTTTCAGCTCCTCACCAATCATTAGCACCAATTCACATTGCTGCTGTAGAAAAGGCGGTTAAGTGTTTTGTTCATATTCGTGTTGAGAGTGGTTAAGCTACGATTACCGAGATCATTAATGCATTACATTACCAGTTTTGAATCCTGGACCCCGTAGAATTGGAGACTCAGCCACGAGGTTAAGCTGAAAACATCCTCCTGGTCAATATCAACTTTTGAAGTCAAAACCGCTAATCTCTTTGCCTCTCCAGTTTTTGCAGCTTGAAGAAGCTTTGCTTTTGCAGTGGATGATAATCTTGGTTTTGTCCAATAGGCCCACATGTTGAACAAGACAAACAGAATGATATTCATTGTGCTGTAATCATTTTGAAAAGTTTGCATGCCCCATCCTCCAATGGTTGTATCCTTCAGAGAGTAGCCACGAGCTTTATACGTTGTGTTTTCAAATAGCAGTTCGAAATCCTGTTGTGTCCCCTCGAAGACGAACTCTTCCGGAAGATAATCCTGGAAAGGATAGCTTGTGATTTGAACTAGTAAATGTAATAGCATATCTGACATCAACTCAGCACGGCGTTTGTCACGGATCTCTTCCGGAGTGAGCTTAAACCAATACAGCATGTCCTGACGATTCCCAAACTCACGTAATCTTTGAGATATTGCGGTATAGATATCGGCTGGCTCGACCCCTGAGATGGTTGCATCAGTTTTCCCATCACGCAGTAGAGACCATTCCAAGGACAAGAACACAAGTTTTTTCATTAACGGCAGAGCTTCTGAGCATAAGATGTTCCCCTTCAGCGGGGGTTGGTGTTCCTGACGGATGTGGATGGATTTGGCAATTTCACATTCATTGGGGAATATGCTCTGCGGATGTTCCTTCGTGGTTGGAAATATTACCTCTGCGAATTTCGTACACCAATTAACTTTACCAACTTGACTAAAGAACGCCTCGGTAATAGTCTGCGAGACAGAAGCCTCTGATTCAATTTCCTTGAGCCTTTTGTACTCTTCCAACTCAATGGCGAAGACATCAACGACGAGGTTCAGCACCGGTTCCCACATCTTCCAAGCTTCTCTTTTAGCAGAATCTCTAGATTTAGAACAATAGAAGGCCCATTGGACCGCAGCTATTAGTCTATCATTACCCAATGCGATGTCAAACCGTTTGTTCTTAAGGATTTGCAAAGATTTCTTATCGGCTGTGCTGACTTCCCAACCGTCATCTATCCCAAGATCGAGAGGCTTATCGCCCTGCAACTTGTTTACCTCCATCGCAAGGAGTCTCTTTTGAGGAGACCAACCGTTTGCATCTTTTTCATCCTGCTCTGGAGGAGAATCGTCCTCCGTAGTGGGCCTATCGGCAGAGTCGTTCGGTGGCTTCTCCTGGTAGCTGCGGACGGCGAGTGCACGTGATCTCAGGCCCTGGGTCTTATTCTCTCTAACAAACTTGAGAGAGTCGATCAACTCATGTTGGGCCCTGTTCAGGTCTTGTAGATAGATGTGGTGCTCGTTTGGACGCCCGTCTATTGTCTCTGGGATGTGTCTGTGCTTATTTTTGACGACCTCCACTATGGCGTCTAATAGGGCCAGCGCCCTCAAGTGGATGGGCCTGTCGGAGGAGGAGCGACTGAAGTCACGTACGACTAGGTCGGCGTTATTGTACTCGGCCAGAGTTGCCAGCGTGAAGAGCACATCGATGACGAAAGACGAAGGGCAGTAGAACCGGGGGAGATGCTGGAAGAGCGTAGCCTCGAGATACGAAAGAAGCACGTCGTAGTGTCCCACCCCTATGAACGACCCCAACAGCTCCGACTGTTTCTTGGCCATGTCGCCAGGTGCTTCCAGGCTGCCATCCATAGTGCCTCTCCTTGTTTCTAGAGGGGCCAGACCGTTGACTAGCTGGGGTCTCCCTTATCTATGCTGACGCTGATGTTGCGACGCGTTGTGCTTCGCGTTTTGACGCGTTGGTGGCCGAGATGGCAGACCTCGCTGGCCACAAGAACTGCGATGTCAGGCACAGAGCTGAGGGAAGACCCAGCCGGTTTGGTTGGCCCTGTGCTAGGCAGTGCTTCTTGCCTCACGTATAATGGGCCGCTCACACAGCACGGGCTCTGCAAACTCCAGAAGCGAGCAGAGCGGTGATCCATATATACTACCGAATTAATCTCGCGAGTACCTAATGCGGCAACCAGACCATCTTCGCGAGCTGCATCGCCAAAACAAACGATGCAAAGCTTTCCGCCCCCCAAAAGAGCCAGATTGTTGGCAGGGATACCTCACAGCCTTGAACCCGATACGCTCTAAACGACCGTGACAGAGAAAAGCACACAGACAATGGGTAAGTTCTGCGCTTAGCGCTCACGTGGGTCTCTCTGGTGTTGATCTGGCCGCTGTCGCTGTGGCCAGGACAACTATGGGAGGGGGACCCCACGAAACCATGAGACCGATCGAAAACTAACACCATGTCAGCATCGAAGAAGAAACTGTCATTGCAGGAATTCATCCAGAATGATTGTGAGTGGGATTGCCCCCGAGTGATCTTCTTGTAGCTCCAGAGGGGACTTGTTACTAACAAAGTTGACAGCATTTGGTGGAGGAGCATGGGCTGATGATGACTTTGACCCCAGCTCCATCAGCGTTCCGTTGATGAACCACAGACCCCAGCACCCCGATCACTTTACGGGACACCACCAGTCTCACTTTGGGAACATGCAGCCACACAGACATGGACCGCCACATGGGCACGGGCCGCCGCCTTCGGGCCCGCCTTTCATCGTGAAGGTGTCAGGGCTTCCGGCATACTACGGAGAGCAAGACATCATCAACCTGTTCAAAACCGGATTTGTGAAACCCGTAAAATTTAAGATTCTTTGGGAGGTGGACTACGAGCTATTGAGGATTGTGCACAAACCAGCAGACTCTCTGAACATGAAGAAGAAAGTTGCCTTTGTCGAACTCCAATCGCCAAATGACATGGAAGAAGTGTTGGGTTGGGATACAATCTTTATCGAAAGAGGCTCTAAGAAGCTCTTTTTAGAACCAGCAAACTTCGATGATTTCAAGACACACAACGAATTCAATCAAAATGTACCAGAGAGTAACGATCCAGCACTTCCTGAACCTAAAAGGTCTCTCTTAACAAGACCTCACGATAATCCCACCACTAGAGCAACCCCCAAGATTTATCAACCAGAGGGCAACTTCCCGCCTTTCAAGCAGGAAGCACCTGCTCCGAAGAAAGCTAATCCATTTGGCAACGCCAAGCCGGTGGACACCTTATCCAGACAACTAGAATTGGAAAAGCAGCTCGAGAAACTGGAGATCAACAGTACAACATTCCGCACATTAGGACATGAGAAATCAAAAGCTTCCCAAAAAACTACTCCTTCTACATCTGCAACTACCAATACTAATGCTGCAAATTCTGTGGATACCACCAAGTCTACAATCCTGCCTCAGAAGCCAGATTTGAAACCCGCAACACAACCTGAAGTGTCGGCATGGACAACTACACCACAAACTCCTTCATATTTAGAAGTTGCTTCTCCTCCCAAATCCCATCCACTGGATTTGCATAGAGAGGACGGATCCACAACTCCAAATTTTGCGAAGAAGAAGGTCGTACATGAGGACCCTTCAAAGAAGATGGTTATTCTGAAGAGAAAACATGTGGAGCAGAAGGAGAAGAAGAAGAAAATTGAGAAGCAGGAGAGTGAGGAGGAAGTTCCACAGGCAGAGGAAGCTGATGAAGCTCCAGAAGGAAAAGAGGAGGATGAGGAGGCAAAAATAAGAGAAGAGATCAAAAGAGAAAAAAGAAGAAAGGAGAAAGCCAAGAGGGATAAGTTGAAGAAAGAGAGAAGGGAGAAAGAATTACTTGAAAAAGAGAAGAACGATAGAGAAACGGATGAGGCCGAGAAGACAGAGAAGCCCAAAAAGAAGAGAGAGCCAAGGGCCAAAATTATCACAAATACCAAAACGGAGGACAACGAGGCATCTTCTGAAGCGAAAGAACCAAAAGAACCAAAAGAACCAACTGATACTCCCCCAGAAACCTTTGAAAAGGCGGAAAGACCCCCAAAACTGAAGCCCAAGAGAGGACGCGGTCGTGCGGGCAAAGTGCTCACAAACGGCAGAGACACCTCTTCATACACAACAACGCCACCACAGACAGAGAAGCCGGTAGAGATACTCGAGGAATCGACGGAATCCACACGTGGAGGATTGCGTGGCCGTGGCCGTGGCCGTGGCGCTGGCGCTGGCCGGGGACGTGGTCGTGGACGAGGACGCGGAAGGGTGTTCGGTAATCTGAGCCGCACTTACAACAACAATCCCGAGACCAACCCAGCAGAATGAGTATGTAGTGTCACGAATATCACGAAGAGATTCTCTGAAAGAGATGAATATCACAGCATTTGTAAAGTATACCCATCGTAGGCTTTTTAGTGGTGCCGCCGCGCTTAAAGTTGGTGCCGCGACGGACCAAAATACAATTCTCCACACAAAGTGCTAATATCACCAACAGCGTCAATATCAACAAAGACACAGGAACTGGCTCTGCCTCCGCCGATGCTGAATAAAAAGAAGAGAGAGCTGATGATACATTCGTACTCGTCGTCTTCGCTGACGCTGCCGTCGACACCCATCGCGCGCAAGACCGGAACGCCGCAGACCACTCAGCGTGTGTTTGAATACGAGGACATCATCCATCGTAAGAGGTCTCCACAGCCGCATTACAAACTGACAGACATCCTCGCCCGCGAGTCCGACGTCACAATCTCCAATAAGGTCACACCGCATACCGAGTACAAGGGCTACGGGATGTTCCTGCTGGTGACAGTGGCACACCTGATATGGCTCCTTTGGACCTTCACGCCCAAACGGATTCTTAACATGGCCGGGATATATTACTACCCATCGCGATGGTGGTCGCTGAGTCTTAGTAGCGTGGTGCTAATGGGGATGCTGTACACATATGTTGCTCTTCAGCTGTGGAATATGGAGGTTGAAACAATTGAGATGGATGCACTAAGCGCCGTTGTGGATGAGGATGCCTTTATCGAGGCCAATATTAAAAAATATGGATGGACCGATACGAATGGTGTCTACGACTTACGAATTACTGATGTTAACAAAGTGCTGTATGATTAATTGCTTAATGATATGACGAGCCATCTACAGCCCTGATGACAGGATACATACCTAATATAGAATTAGTCCACGATGGCCATTATAAACATGATTGACCATTGGGATATAACCCTGCTATCAAACCAAAGGTAAAAAACACGCACACACAAACAACAATAAATAAACCATTAAATGACATGACATAATATTTCTTGTTTTGTTAAAAGTTGATTGAACATGCCGTTCAAAACATCACGAATTGAAAAAGAGCAAAAACGTAGACCAAAAGAGAGATAAAAAAAGCACGAAAAAAGGGACGAGGCGTAGGGTATAATCATCTCTCTTGTGAAAAACTACCATTATTACTCCCCGGTTGTGAATTGGACAAGTTTGCAATTCGTCTTTCATGCTTACCCTTCCTCATAACTTGCTTTAATGCCACCGAGTCTAGGGGATCCAATAGCTCAAAACTGCAAAGTAGTTCTTCAGAGACACACATCACAGCGCCCCAATTATCAAATTCTCCACAATAATTTGGCGCGCTGAATACCGTCACCAAAGACCGATCATTGAAGAACTCGTAGCCATCTTCCACAACCATGTGGGCACGACAGACCAAATCAAAACCAAACCTGGCAAGGAATTTGTTTATTGCAACCTTGTTGAAACAATATGAGACCCCACGCTCATTGTCCTCCCACTCGTTTATTGCATCTGAAGGATCTGACCACAACAAGTCGTTGATTAATCCAAAATCTGGAACATCTGTTGGTCTATTAACATTTCGAATTTCATCAAGGGAGTTTAATACTGGCGATAAGCCACCATGAACACAAAAGATCTTCCCTGCAACAGTTGCTGCCAATGGTAACGTATTGAACGTATCGATGAAGATCTTCCATGTCTTAATGTTGCAACGACGTTTGCATTCATCATAAAACCCATAGACTCTTGTCACATTAGCACATTCATGATTGCCTCTCAGTAAGAAGAAATTCTCCGGGTATTTGATTTTATAACATAGCAAGAGCAAAATAGTTTCCAAAGACTGTTTACCACGATCCACATAATCCCCCAAGAACAAATAATTTGCAGCAGGAGGGAACCCGCATTTCGTGAACATTCTAATCAAATCTCCAAATTGTCCATGTACATCACCCACAATCTTTACTGGTGGAGATAGTTCCAATAATGTCGGCTGTGATAGGAATATCTCTTGAGCTTTAGCACAGATGATAGCAATTTCAGAGTTCTTGAGGCAAACACTTTTTGTTCTCTTGCCTGAATAACCAGCATCGAGTAACCTCTGGATTAACTCCTCAACGTCGATTGACCCAGCACCAGCTGCTATAGTCAGCTTGTTCTGGACAGGAGATTGGAATGGTGTTGTGTAATTGGAGAAGGAGGACTTTCGGCTCGGGGTGGGTATGTCCATCGCTGCCATGTTGCCATTTGCTGGATGTTGAGTGCTCACGCTGAAGTCGCCACCCAGTGTTGCAGCACCGCTAGATGACTCCTGGCGGACCGAGTTGAGCAAGTCATCTTGCGCATCGCTGTTATTTCTGAGGATGGGCTGCTTGGGCTCAACTTGCATCATTGACGGCGGCAGGTTGAGATTTGTAGAGCCATCCGGGGACGTCACGCTCAGCGTCGGCAAGTCTGCTGGATAGTGTCCACCTTGACCGCTGACGCCACCACTACCACCACCACTCGTGTTCACGTTGGTGCTCGAATTCTTTCGGGACGTGTGTGGCGTATTCGGGAGTATCGACGGCGAGTCTGCAGCTGTCTTGAACGAGGCAGCGTCCGAGTCCCTCGACAGAGACCTTCTAGAGCGGAGGGAGCGTGACGACTTTGTTGAGTTTTGGGTGTCAGATCTTGTGAAGGAGGGATATGACTTCAGGCCATCCTTTTGCTTGGACGACGAGTTGCCCATCTTGATACCTGTCAGTAGCTGTGATTGTCTGTCCGTGTGTGGCGGCTAGTTGCCAAGGGTGTCGGGAACGGGCGCAAGGGACGGGCGGTAAACAAGGAGAAAACGTGCAGAGAAAACTGTCTTGCGGTTGTGATATGTGCAAAAGAACAGTAACTGGAGGAGACAAACAGCGAGTCCGGGCGCCGTGTTTTAAAAGGATTTTGAACAGAACCTGTAAAGAAGGCCCTTTTAGAAGAGGCAAAAGACTGTGTTGATGTTTTCCAGCCAGTTTTACCCATTCGCGAATTCTGGTTTGCGCCACATGCTGCTTTGCAGATGCCACTGTCCTCTTCTCTTTATTCTCCAGGTTTTGCGGGCCAATTGTATAGATATTTACTAGTAGGACTGTAATGTTACATGAATTGGATATATTTATATATTTAAATGCAAAATATGCTTGTATTGGTCCTATATATTCCCCACGATAAGACATTTTGGGTCCGACTGGGGCAATGCGAGCTGTCTTAGCCGCGCCATCCCCTATACGATAAAGTCTAAGCCTCTCCGTACGCTCAGCGGAAGAATCATAACTTGCTCTTGATACCGGCTAGGCGATACTTCATATCCTTCAATTGCTTCGTCTCAGGCTTCCAGTTCTCGAATTCATCAAATAACGCCTGGATATCTTCATCTGCGTCTTTGAGATGGACGCGCGCTTCAAACAGCAATCCTCTCATACACCAGGGCAAATGATAAGGGTTCAGCCCCAACTGGTCAATGACGTATGGCTTGAAATGTAAGGGTATTTGATACTTCAAATCAGAGGTGTATAACGAAAAGCTTAAGGCTAGATCGTAAACCTGTGGGTCGTTGTAAATCTTAGAATGACCACCCCCTGTTAATGGACCTGCCAAGGAGTTGGAGATTTCTTTGATAACACCATGATCACTTAGCCCAAGGTTATGGAGATGATTTGCGATGCTTACTGTCTTGGAAACAAATGCTGGAGTATGCGAGCCTCCGTCAATATACGTAGCCCTAAAGATATTTGGGTGACGAACATGTAGACAAGTGGAAGAATAAAGTGGAACCAATTGGTCATTTATCGATCCAACAAATGTGATCTTAACATTGTAACCAATGACCGTTCGTAATGCCTGTAAGAATGCACGCGAATGAACTGAGTCAAAGTTTTGGAATTGGAATAGTTCCATGAGTGAGTCACTCTCAATGGTAGAATATGCCCGGACAAAGAGTTTTTGATCAGCGCCATAAAATGGCCCATTGTTGATACCAGCCATACATAATAAACTAATCCTTTTCCCCTCCATTGATAAAACGCCATCTTCGATTAGCCTTGATAGGAGCAAAATACTCACAGGGCAACCTTGTGAATGTGCTGCAACATATATGTAATCTGCAGATTCCACATCAGCTTTCCACTTTTGAATGACTTCATAAAAGAATTCAACCCTCTCAAAGATCTTGCCCTCTTTCTCCAATGCCAATTTTTGGACCTGAATGTTCAAGTTTTCACGTTTAGCCCACCTCCAAATACTCTTTTCCGCCTCATTGGCAAATTTGATTGATGTTCCTGTGGGCTCTCCAATCAAAGGCCTTAAAACCTTTGTTGGGAAAAATCCATGAACGCCAATAATCAACACTTTTTTAATACCTTCTGGTTTTGATTGAGTTCGATATAGATGTTTGGGATCCTCAACGTCAAATCCCAAGGTGTATCGAAGTCTGTTGATGTTATTGATAATGGAAGTGGTGGTGCTATAATATGGTAACGATCTATCGAAATCAGGTACCACACAGTTTGGGCTTCTTTTAGGTTGCCTTTTGGAAGATTCGTTTTCTGATTTGGTTGTTGGTTCAAATAAAATAGCCTCACCATTCCCTGAAAGCAAAATATTCGATAACGAAGGCCGTTCTCTTGTTGATGTCGTAGACGTATTATTCCATAAGGACCACGAAGTTGTACGCTCTCTTGCCGCACCACCGGCTGTTAAAGTATCACCAGCATTCTCGGAAGCAACAGACTTCAACTGATCAGTGGTATTCAATACGTCTTCATCAACTTGCTTCTTTGACGAAGTCAATGATGTTTTCCTCCATGAGATCCAACTTCCAGAACGATCCTTCTTATCAATAGATTCTTTACTCTTGATGCTCGCAGCGTCCAAATCTGGTGCTTCTTGGCTTTTATTCAAAGGCTGCCCAGATTCTTCAGCTTGTGTTTCTTCTTGAGATTGATTGGATTTGGTGGATGCAGCAGTGGATTTAACAGATTCAGTCGTAGAAGGAGGAGGTAGCAGTGTGGGACTTGATGGAGGTCGAGCTTTAGTCTCGAGGGAGGCTCTTCTCGGCCAGATGGACCAAGTACTCTCACGCCTTGGTAGGACGTTTGCGTCTGGTTGCTGCTGTTCCGACTCCAGAGGCTGTGGAGATGGTTCTCTGGACGACACCACAGCTTCTTCCCCGGTGGGATAATCCTTTGCACGTTCTTCATTTAAGGGCTCTACTTGTTTATCTTCTTGCTCTTTGTCCTTGACATATCGGCTGTGCAATTCCTGTTGAGAAGGCGTTCCCAGGATTCTTGAACGTTGCTTCCTCACAGTGCGTGCCGAGGTGCTGTTGCTGTTTATGGTGGCGGCAGAGGATGGCGGTGAGAGCTCCTTTTTGAGATGCTCTGACATTCTGTTAAAGCTAGCGAGTGAACGGAGTCGTTTGGCAGTCAATTGTGACCTGTGAAACGTTGTTGGAGGTTAGCCGCTGGGGTCCTGATTGCGGTGCTGGATTGGGCGGCAAATTCGTGTGACAAGTTGATAATCAAGAGGTGAGGAAGTTAGCTGGGAATTCGCAGGTGTTTTGTTTCCGTCCTTGAGAGAGCTCCAGGTAATGGATATGATGGTGTACAAATAGACCAGTGTTCAACGGAGAGTCACCGGTTTTCTTTTTCGTCTTGAAGAGGCTGAAAAGTGTCAAACAGTTGATTAAAAGCACTTGTTCTGCTGTTGCAGCTGAGAAACTGTTACGTACCACACACTCTGATCGTCCGCGGTTTAATCTTTGAATGCAGTGTGGGGTTCCCTTCTCTCGCCGTCCTTCTTAATTGACTGTTTGGCTGTATATGCATCCATATGTGGATTTCAGTGTAGCTGAGGATATTCCGGGAACAGTTATCACCACTATGGTGTTATTCAGGGAGCGCTCTTAGATAGACTTCCTTTTTAGGAAATGTCATTTAATAGTAGGCATAGATAGATGTTGTTGGCCGCGCCCTATTCTCAGCATTCGCCATCTGTTACACCATCACATACCTATTACAAACAGGGCGCAATGATCTTCGTCAAACGTCTAGACGTCTCCAGGGATGATGAGGCTCCACGACTCCCCGGAAATAGCTCTTGGGAAGATTAACTTACCGCATTGTGTGGAAAGCAGTGGGAAGACGCGTTAGTGACGCGTTCTACTCGACGCGCACCTGCCTCAAACGCGAAAAGTTTAGGCGTTTTATTTACACTACCTGCAATGCTGCATATCGAAGGAGCTATTGCGCTACATTTCCTATCTCTTATAGGCCCATTCCACATGTTTGAAGGGTGTAGCACTCATGCACGGGTGATCATTCGACAGGAGGTTATACGCCCCCCCACACTCACTGACCTGTCCTTATAATTATCCTCACAGCCTCGATTCTCTCCCCTCCACACGTCTGAAATATGCCATTGAAGGACAAGCGACTGTCCGACAGTATGATGAACCTGTTTTCCAGACACGCCCCGGCGAAGAGTACCGCATCTGTTGAATGTGACCTCACAACCATGGATCCGCCACTGCTCAATGGCGTT
>JAKTVL010000079.1:0-55233 GCA_030557175.1 Petasospora japonica
AACTCCAACCGTCGCCATGGAGCGCACAAAGACAAAAGCCGGAGCTCGAGGCGCGGACAAAGACGTACGGTTATGTATGGCCGTTGGGACGAAAGCAAAAAAAATACACAGTTTGAGCTGACCGGCCCCACCAAATGCGCTTTATGTGGGCAGAAGTTTATTTGGCGCACAATAGTACACGGCACGCGTCGTAACGCCCACCTGCGCTGCGCGTTGGGCCCGGGAGGCCCAGCACGGCACCGGTTCACTAAAGGGGCAAAAGCCCAGCTCCAGCTCCTAGCCTGCCAAGAGACCCGGGAGGGCTAACCTGGTTTGCCTGGCCGCTGCCGGACTGCCTTGGGGCTGCTCACATGGTGGCAGGACAGGGAGGCAAGGACCATCAGTATATCAGCATATCAGCAATTCTCTACAGGGGGCGATGTTTAATCCTGTGTATCTCTGTAAATAGCATCTATAGAGCTTTCTCTGTTACGAATATTCAATGTAGACATCCACTGTATATGGATAGCGTTCCCCATCAGAGACGGGACCTGCGGCATACAGGTATCGTATGCCTCCCGCCCTCAATCCACATCAACGAGAAAACACCCCTGTCAAACATAAAATCCTATGCTGACCAAAAAACAAAAACAAACATCGTGGCAGTAACCACGTACCCAGTCATATATATATATATAAACTCCTATCATATGCATTTCGTTATTGCCGAATTCACTCTTGCAAATGGGCATCCAGACTCGGCAGGTCCAAACTCTTGATTGACGGCAGCGTAATCGTCGTTGGTGTGGTGGCACTAAGTTTTGGACTTTGTAGCGGAGTACTCAATGGTGTTTCGCTTAAATGGAAGATTGGCGGCGAACCTGGCCTTGACTTCTTGTGAATATGATCTCTGTCATTGAGTTGATGGTGGTAAGACTGTAGGGCCGTTAGCGAGTTTGAAGAACGTAAAAGGGATGATGGGACACCTGGTGTTGATGAGATCGGTGTCATTCTCTTCAACGTAGAAAGAGCATTCAAATGACCGCCATGCGAGCCCCCCAATGAATGCAGTGATGTGGAAGAGTTAGACTTTGAGGAAAGACCGGACAAGTTTGTAGAAGAGTTGTCCGAGCTAGAGAATAATGAAGAAGTCTGGAAAGACTGAGATGATGATGACTTCAAAATCTTTGGTGGAGACTGGATGTTTGGCAAGTAGACCAGCTTGCCCGATTGGAACAATGATGGTGAGGACTGAGTATGCGCAGGGTGGAACGGCAACTGGCGTATAGGGAGTTGACCAACAGGCTGTGGAAGTTGCAGCTGCAGCTGGCTCTGCTGATGCATCATGACAGGAGACTGTTGACCTGAGAGCAACTGTTGTGACTGATGCTGTGAGAACGACTGTGCCGTTGGTGACTGCGGTCCTTCTTGCGCAGGGAATGGCACGTAGTAGGTAACAGGTTGGTTGACAACCTGGTAAGGGCCTGACTTGCCAGTCTTTCTCACTCTAGTGTTCGAGTGGATCCGTGTGTGTCTGGTGAGCTCGTCGCTTCTGCTAAATTTTTTTGTGCAGTAGTTGCAATGGAATGGCTTCTCACCAGTGTGAATACGCATGTGTCTTGTCTGGTGCTCTAGTCTGTGGAAGGACTTGTTGCACACATGGCATGAGTAAGGGCGGGCTGGGTCTTCCGGCTTTTGCTGATGTTGCTGAGAGTCGACGGCTTCGAAGGATTGAGAACTCTCTGCTCCGTCCTTCATTGCTGTTGTTGTACTTGTTGTATTGGCTTCTAGACCGCGCGCTGTGCCACAGAAGGCGAATGGAGAAAAGAGTGGCAAGTGAGTCCATTTTGTCATTTTCATAGATCACGCTTTTCGGAAAAACTTTTCCCAAATCTCCACGGAGTTGCAGAAGCCCGGAAAAACAGTGAGCACTTGTCAACAAAAAAGAAACGTGTGCTTCCGGGGGGTGCATGTGGGCACAGTGCCTAACTTCCCGCCACTTTCTTTTAGAATCAAATAAGTGGTCCTGTGACGGGCGGTGCACTTTGCCTTTTTATGCCAAGGGGCCAGCTTCACTCCTGGACTCCCTCCTAGCCTTGAATGATCGGCTTGGAGGTGTAACACCCATATTTTCCGGACGCTATGTCGGCTATCGTTCCAAAGGATCTTTGGATTCGGACCTCCGCTTCCGTGCTGGTGGCCTTGTGGCCTTGTGGCCTCGTGCGTGCTGTACACAAGGCACACTCGGCTACCAGCCTCCAAAGGCGGAATGGCGGCAAAGGCTTGGAAGCAGGAAAATGCATAAGGGCATATTCTCAAAAGCGCGCCACCTAAGTCCTCGGAAACCCGGGGGAAAACATCGTTCTGGGTTCTGGAGTACATGTGGGATCTAACCTTTAGAGAACCTCTATGACAGGCACCGGTTAAAAATATTGAGATTTTGAGTGCGTATCCTCTAAGTGTAAGAGATAACACGCGATCGAGTTACTTGTGCCTGGTACCGGTGTCAAGCTAAGTAAACTGGCTCTGCTAGTTCTCCAACAGTTTTGCTTCAAAGAACTACAATGTGGCTCTTGCTATACGGAATAACACAACTAGAGATGTGGGAGTGTCTACTATTTCACTTGAATGGATAGTTATCTACCAGACCATTATTATATTACACGTTCTGATCAATGCGTCCGAACAGATTCGGGGGTTTTCAATTATTTTCCCAGATGAACATACCAAGGCCATTAACAGCCATCACCTCTTGAAACCAGGAGGTGGATTGAACCTCCTTGGAGCTCCTGTGAAACCAGGCGCACTCGTACGAACTGGTGCATTCATATTTGTACCTGCACTAACTGCGGTTCCTTTAGCCAATGGCTTGATGACACCGTTTCCTTGTTTCAACTGTTTGATTTTCGGTGCAGCATTTGAAGGTGGTGCCTCTATCGTCACTGATATCACATGCTCACCTCTTAATATGATCAATCCCAGCGTTCTCTTCTGCTCTTGTATATGACTTTGCTCAGGCTCTGATGCCTTACTCTTAGCACGATCTTTCAATGAAAGAAGTGACTTCTTTGTAAGTCTGTACTCCTCAGCATCTGCAAGAACAAGATTGTAGTGCTTGTCAAAAGAAAGAAGCTCACCAATAAACTGACGAGAATCCACAGTGATAACCTTGACTCTATAGTTGATAATATCGGCCTGTGTTTGAATGTTAGTAAGCTTTATAAGTAAACATGATGCTTGAAGGTGACATACGAGTCTGGCCTTTTTCGATGTAATTGGTGCCTTGATAGAATGTTAGTATTTCAGTATAACAAATATGACAATTATACAAATGAACGCACCATTTCCGTGGTAGGATATCTTTCCTATGAATCTTACCCGTTTGATAAATTCTTAGTTCATAGTCGTAGTTGAAACCTTGCCGGAGGCGTTTGTTTTCCAAAATTTTCGCGGAGGTCAGGGCTCTTCAACCGCCCAGCCACTTAGAATTACACGCGTGGGAACCCAACGCGTAACTCTTCAACAACCAACGCACTCAATTATATATCAGCTCACGTCTTAAGAGGATACAATGTCCGAAGAGAAGGAAACAAAGGAAGTTCCAACACCAGTTGCTGAGAGTGCCGAGGTGACAGAGGCCTCAAAGGCCACAGAGGCCACAGAGGCTAAGGAAACCACAGCAACTGAGCCAAAGGAGGAGCTCAAACGCAAGACAGAGGGTAATCCAAAGAAGGAGAAAAAAAGACGTCGTAGACAGTATGACGACGTTCCTGCCGGTGATGATGACGAAGAAGAAGACGATGATGATGAGGATGACGACAAATTGGACGCTAAGCTTGAGGAAGATGATGATGCAGATGAAGATGACTTGGCTGAGATTGACACATCCAACATCATCACCACTGGAAGAAGAACTAGAGGAAAAGTCATTGATTATGCTAAAACTGCTGAGAAGTTGGATGGCGAGGGAAAACCCGAAGAGGAAGAGGAGGATGATGGTGATTTCAAGGCATAGTGCCATCGAGATCACGCGTGTTCATTCATTGAAAGCAAACTTGTTGATGTGTTTTAATATTTGGTAGTTATTGAGATCTTAGTTCTTTTGATTAAGTGCGTCAATTAGATGCTTTAGATTCTAGCCAAATCCGTACCATAGACGCTTTGGGGTTTAAAGCAGTACCACGCTCAAGCGTTGAAGATAACGGCTTTTACGATTGCCACGAGTGTAAAATTAAGTGAAAAAAACAAAAAGACAAACGCATACATACACACACACAGATGGTCGGCTCTCAGGAAAAGAATCTCAATAGAGGTGGTGCCTACAATATGAAGAAGAATGCACTTTTTCCATTAGAGCGCTATTTATAAACATACAAGCTGTGAAAAGAATGAAGATAGAACCTGAAAACAACCATCAAGATCAATAAGTTAAAGGGACAAAAATCAAAAAGAGAAAAGTGATCTGAAAACCAGAAATGTACACACAAACGTAGAATCATGCATGTCTTAGTTATAAACCGCACCAGGTACGGGGCAAAGCTCAAATGATCTCCAACCTTCGCAGATGGAAAAAACTGACAAAAAATCAGAAATGTATACTTCTCTAAGCTCACGCTATGCTTCAGGGTCCATGTCAACGTTTTAACAGCAGTTACTCTTGTTCTTAGACGAACTGGAGCCAGGTGTTTGCGTCAAAGAAATAGTCTGGCCAGTTGGGGGCTTTGGACCGGAGTAGTCAGACATGTCGAACTGGTGCTTAGAAACCATACCATAAATGGACTTGATTAATTGTTGGAATGCCAAGTCAACATTCTCTGCATTAAGAGCGGATGCCTCTGTGAACAAAAGCTGATTCTCAGCAGAGAAGTGGCTGGCTTCCTCGGTTGGGACGGCCCTAAGGTGATCCAAGTCAGATTTGTTTCCCACAAGCTCAATGACAACATTCTCATCAGCATGATCCTTAAGCTCCTTTAGCCACTTACTAACACTTTCATAACTCTCATTCTTGGAAATATCGTAAACAATCAAAGCTCCAACAGATCCTCTGTAGTAAGCACTTGTGATAGCTCTGTAACGCTCCTGCCCGGCCGTATCCCAGATCTGAGCTTTGACCTTCTTTCCTTCAACGTCAAGAGTTCTGGTTGCGAATTCAACACCAATAGTAGATTTGGACTCAAGATTGAACTCGTTACGGGTGAATCTGGAAAGCAAGTTCGACTTTCCGACACCGGAATCACCAATCAAGACAACTAAGGAGAACTGTGTTAGTATCAAATGTCCAGGCAAGAAATATCTGGGGTGAAGAGCACCAGCGCTTCTCATCTGACGATGCCTATCGCCATCCGCAATGTGTCACACTTACTTTTGAACAAGTAGTCGTAGTCGTAGGAGTATTCCTCTGCGTCAGCCATCTTGTGCCGTTATGTGTATGTGTGCTGTGTTGTGTGGTATACTGGAGCCGGAGGACGCAAGCGGGGGCGGCGTCTTATATCAGGGGGGCTAGTGGAAAACCAGCAACTGTGCGGTTTATAGAGTGAGATGTGGCTCTGAGTGTACAAGCAGCGGCCGAGAAAACAGCTTCCGATTGTTGCCTCTTGTGTGGAAGGTGACAACGTTACAGAGACCGCAGTCGTTTGTTTGTGCTTTCTGCCGCCCAAATTTAGTGGAGGACTGTACGCGTCCGCGGGTTCGCGAACGGCCTACGGGTAACCCCAAATTCGCGAAACGAGTCTGCGACTGCGATGTAGCGCGTTGCCAATGGTGAAGAATTCGACGCGTTGAAAGGCGCCACAGGCCAGCCTATTTGCCTCCTGACACAGCGACAACGCACCGTGAGACCGGATCTGTGACATACAGAGCCGTTCTCAAATATCGATATTTTTGTTTCTTGTCGTTGATTGATAACGGGCGCCCGTCACAGCAGCTAAGTTCTACAAGTTCACTCACCACAGGAAGGACGCGTGTGTAATCAGCAATGTCGGAACCCAAAATTGATACTTTGGCGTTCAAGAGAAGAATCGGTGCCATCCAGAAGAGGATTGAGGCCGATGAGTTTGCAGACGCTAAGTCTATGCTCGTTGTGATTGGCTCTGCTGACGAGGAGAATCCATATCAGAAGTCATCTATCCTCCACTCTTGGATCTTGGGCTATGAGTTTCCTGCAACTGCTATCTATATCACTGGGGAGAAAACTATCTTTATTACGTCCGCTGGAAAAGCTAAGTACCTCACTGGAATCAAATCCGGTTCAGTTGAGATTTGGACCCGTACAAAGGATGTTGAGCACAACAAGAAGCTTTTTGACGACTTAGTTTCTCTTCTCAAAAAGGACAAGAAGATCGGCATCTTTCCTAAGGATAGGTATCAGGGTAAGTTTATGACTGAATGGGACCCAATATGGGAAGGTGTAAAGGGAGATCTTGATTTGATTGATGTGACTGCGCCTCTTTCCTTGTGTTTGGAAGTTAAAGATGACAAGGATTTGGCCACACTACAGATTGCATCCAAGACAAGTGTTCAATTCATGGACTATTTCCAGAACGAAATGGTCAATATTGTCGATGAGGAGTTGAAGGTGTCACACAGTAAACTCTCTGAGAGAGTTGAGGCTAAAATTGACGACGAAAAATTCCGCAATCAGTTAAAGAAGAAAATTCCAGATCTCGATACGGAGCAACTAGATTGGTGCTACTCTCCAATTGTCCAGAGTGGCGGAAAATACGATTTGAAACCTAGTGCACAATCAAATGATGACACACTACACGGAGGTGTTGTTGTTGCTTCTCTGGGTATCAGATATAAGTCCTACTGCTCCAACATTGGACGTACTTTCTTAATTGACCCTACCGATGAGGTTGACAAAAACTATGAGTTCTTGCTCCAAGTCGAGAAAAAGGTTTTATCTTTGATCAAGCCAGGATCCACGGGATCTCAGATTTACAACGACACTGTTGCTTTTATCAAGAGTGAGAGACCAGAATTGGAAAAGCATTTCACTAAGAATGTTGGTTGGCTGATCGGTCTTGAGTTCAGAGACTCTACTTTCCTTCTTAACGCAAAGAATGAGCGTACAGTTCCTGAAAAGGCGACATTTGACATCACTGTTGGCTTCCACAATCTCACCAACAGCAGCACTAGGGAATCCAAAGCTAAGACATACTCTCTTTTGCTTTCCGACACCGTGAAGATCCAGGACGGCAAGGCTCAGATACTTACAGAGTATTTGAAGAACCGCGCAGACATATCTTTCTACTTTAAGGACGAGTCCGAAAACATTAAGAAGGAAGTGAGCGATCTTACCGATGACGTGAAGCCAAAGAGAGAGTCATCAACGGCACCAGCTGCCAACTCCAAGATTTTAAAGTCCAAGCTTCGTACGGAGACCAAGAATCACGATGAGAGTGAAGAGCAGCGTCAAAAGCAAATCCAAAAGGAGTTACACGAAAAGAGACAGAGAGAAGGTCTTCAAAGATTCAGTGATACAAACGCTCAAGACACAAATGAGCGTAAAGTTGTCTTCAAAAAATACGAATCATATGTCAGAGAGACGCAGATTCCTTCTTTTGTCAAGGATTTGAAGGTCCACGTTGACTACAAGTCTCAGACTATTTTGATCCCGATATCAGGAAGACCTGTTCCATTCCACATTAACTCATACAAGAACGGTTCCAAGAGTGATGAAGGCGAGTTCACTTATCTGAGACTCAACTTCAATTCTCCAGGTGCTGGTGTTTCCAAGAAGGAAGAAATTCCATATGAGGATGATAGTGAGAAGCAGTTTGTTCGTTCTATCACACTAAGATCCAAGGATCATGATCACATGGCTCAGGTATTCAAGGAAATCTCTGATTTAAAAAAGGAGAGTGTTAAGAGAGAGGCTGACAAGAAGAACATGGCAGACGTTATTGCACAGGCTAAATTGATCGAGGCCAAACCAGGAAGACTTAGAAGATTGGATAATGTCTTTGCAAGACCAATGCCAGACACCAAGAGGGTTCCAGGCTCTTTGTCTATTCATGAGAATGGTTTGAGATATCAATCTTCTTTGAAGCAGGACTCAAGAATTGATGTGTTGTTCTCTAACATTAAGCACTTGTTCTTCCAGCCATCCAAGGACGAAATGTTCGTTATCATTCATGTTAACTTGAAGACGCCGTTGATCGTTGGAAAGAAGAAGACTTCAGATGTTCAGTTCTACAGAGAAGCTTCCGACATTGCCTTTGATGAGACAAATGGTGCAAGAAGAGGGGGAGCCAGAAGAAGATATGGTGACGATGATGAACTAGAACAAGAGCAAGAGGAGAGAAGAAGAAAGGCTGCACTGGATAAGGAGTTCAGAAAGTTTGGCGAACTTATCGCAGAGGCCTCCGCTGGTGCTTTCGATCTTGACATTCCGTTCAGAGAGTTAGGATTCCAGGGTGTTCCATTCAGAGCTTCCACATTCTTGATGCCAACAAGAGACTGTTTGGTTCAGTTGATTGATCCACCATTCCTGGTTGTCACATTGGAAGAGGTTGAAGTTGCCCACCTGGAAAGAGTTCAGTTTGGATTGAGAAACTTTGATCTCGTATTTGTCTTCAAAGACTTTGGCAAACCTGTTGTCCATATTAACACTATCCCAATGGAAGTTCTTGAGGATGTCAAATCATGGTTGACTGATGTTGATATTCCATTCAGTGAGAGCACTATCAATTTGAACTGGACGCAAATTATGAAAACACTTCAGTCTGACCCAAAACAGTTTTTCCTCGATGGTGGTTGGTCCTTCCTTGCTGGCGACTCCGATGAAGAGAGTGGCACAGAGAGTGAGGAGGAGTCTGAATATGAAGCCAGTGATGCCGATCCTTCTGACGAGGATGTGGATAGTGAAGATGACTACAGTGATGGTGGTGACGGAGACTCTGGAAGTGATTTCTCTGGCTCTGAAGAGGAGGCCGAGTCTGAAGGTGAGGACTGGGACGAGATGGACAAGAAAGCAGCAAGAGAAGATGCAATGAGCTCTTACGACTAATCATTAGGAGTTCTTTTCATTATGTGTACGATGAATCTATTGTTGGGTTTTAATGTAAAGTAGTAATTATTTTCATTATCATGCTTCATTATAATCGCAAACAATGCGTGGGTACTCGAAAGGTTCTGCAATGACCACATAATTTCCAAATCGAATCTTGATGATGGGACCGAACTTTTTTACTTTAAACTTGAGCCTACGCGACCTGATCTCTTCCACATTCAGTGATTCCTCCTCCTCATCGGTGTCGCTATCCACCATGTAGTCATACTTGTTGAGCTTTGTGTAGAGCTGAAGGTTATTGAACTGTACATCACCCAATCCATTTCGAGAGCGTCCTAGTACACGGTCTTCCAATTTTCGCCATTCTTCAAATTTTCCAAGCAGACCTTCCAATGACTTGATGGTCCACTCTCGCTTCTCTGTCATTTCATCATAATCTCGTGGGTCTCTGATATAGGTGATACTGGGCAGCGACTTTGGCCAGTCATTCTGTTTGAGAGCTTCCAGCTGGGTCTTCATTTTGTCAGCCTCTGTGTAGACCTTCTCACGATCTCGATTCATCATTCGCTTCTCCTCCTTCTCCATTCGACGATGATATATTGTATAGACATCGTCGTTTAGTGGGTCCTCGTAGCGTGCTCTTTTCACTGTAGACCTCCTCAGACGCTTTCCGTGGGTGCCTTGATCGGAATCTTCGTCAATATTGACCAGATTGGTCTCAAAGTGAATTGTCTCTCGGCTGTAGTCAAAGTCTATAGGCAGAAACTCTGCATCCTGGACCTTCTCAACAATTTCAATTGGTTGTGCAGAGTTGATCACCGAAGGGTCCTCCTCAAAGTTGAAGAGTGAAGCGTCAATCTTGGACTCCTTCTTCGAACGGAGCTGGCGCGTCATCCGCTTCTTCTCGGGGCTCAACATGGCGGCAGTGTTCTGTGCCATCGGTTTCCTCGAGAGGGAGACACCAAATTCCCTTCCTTTACCTTAGCTCTAGCAGTACTCTGACACGCCGACAGAGGAGTCTGGAGCGGACCTAGACTCGTGGGCCTCTCAGGGTGGTGACATTGTTGACCCGTAACTATTGACAGAAAATCCGGAGTGATCTCTAAAACGTGAGGAGGCGGAATAAGCTTGAAGTGGGAGGTCGCCACGAAACATCCAGCGCTTCCTCGACTGCCGCGTCAGACTTTTCAAAGGAGTGGCCTGTCTTCGTACAGATTATCTGGTTTAGGCATTGGCTTCTTTTTTGGTTTCCGATTACTCTGTCGCTGCTGTGAACATCGCTTTTTCTATTGTTGCGTGGCCCAAGAGCCTGGACCTGCCAAAAGATACACGGTCTAGAATAGCAACAGCCATCAGGATCACTCCAATTGCAGCGCAATGACTTCACGATCGTCTACGCCGTCGGTATTCATTAGTGACGCTGGAAGTGTGTCCGATGTGCCGACTAAAGGTGCCATTCACGGCTCAGCCAGCGAAGCTCAGGATGATTTGGTGCAGGCAAGTGCAAAGAATCCCAGCATTTTGCTTGAATTGGACATGGATGGCAAGGTCAAGCACCTGAGTAAGGCATGGACGTCAGTGGTGGGAACCGACATACTGAAGATCATCCACCGCCCTATATCCAACATTATTTTGGGCTCAGAAGAGGACAAGAATGTGTTCATTGAAGCGATAAGGATTATGATGACAGATGATGAGAGTTATAGAGTTCGCTTCATTGTTGCTACAAATGATATGCATTCAGATAATGAATATGATGAGGAAGATGATACACAACATTTGGAGGAAGATTCTTGGGGCTCTGCGCAAGAAGACCACTCAGAGCAAGCCTCACTTAGTTCGCTCTCTACGAATGGTGAAATAATTGAACTTGAAGGGCAAGGTATTTTAATTCACAACTCAGAAAACCTACCAACGCACTCTATGTGGATTCTGAAACCTTTCTATGCCAATTCATTGAACGTGGAACTTCCTTCACGGCTTGCAGATTCTCTTGGATTTGGTGCCGAGATATTTTCGAGTTATCTTCAGAATCTTTCAGACGTCGGCATCATCAATGAGGACGAAGTACCGTCTCCACCACAAGTGCTTTGTCGTATCTGTGAACAACAGGTGCCTTCTTGGTGGCTTGAGAGACATTCGCAACTGTGTTTCAATGAGCACAAATGTGAGAGTGATGTCCAGTTGATTCATGATGCTCTCTTGGAGCAGAAGCAGACAATTTTATCAGTCACAGAGGCTCTCAGCAAGCAATCACTTGGTATAACTACCGATGTGCCTGATTATAAGGGCCTACCGCTTCCAAAAGTAAGCTCGCCAACTGACAGCAAACTTCCATCTCCTGCTTCAAGGAGAGCACGGTCAGGGTCGTTCATGAGTACATTACGTTTTCCATTCAAAACTCTTGCACTGCTTTCTGACCTTCTTGAGAGTGCCATTTCAATCAATCCTGGCGAATTTGATGATACAACCAATTTATATGAGTTTTCACCAAACACGAAGGATGCATTCATCCACGTGAAGTCTTCTAAGATTCCTATATCTTCAGACCCTGCGATTACTCTGCTCTCTACTGATACCGAGCAATTGACCAAAGACAAGATAGATGCAGTGGATAGATTGAAGAGCTCACTTCTTTATTCACAAAAAATCAAACACGAGGTAGATGAGCTGGTCCTTTTGACAATTGGTGAAACCATCAAGAACATCAGAAATCAAAACTACGACGTTAAGCCTTCCATTTCAAGAACAAGATCAGACAGTTTATCTTCCACTAACACTGAACGATCGCATGGGATTATTGCACATCCAAGACCAGAACCAGCACAGTCGCGTATCTTCACCGATGCCTACATGGACACTGACATTCTTCCTAGTCCAGGTCTTTCGCACAGAGCTGAAATGATTGATAGTAGAGACAGGTTTTCACCGTCAAGATCTATCACACCGGGAGAAACAATGTCAAAGGAAGAGTCATTTGAGAGTGATGTATTCGGTTCTCTGCATGATCTTCAAATGAGAAGCCCCATCCTCACCCCTCAAAGAAAACCCTCACCTGGTATTCCTGCTGGTTTCCATAATTCCCCTATGAGCTCAATTCAGAGAAATTCTCGATCTCATGGATTTGATAGTATTTCTGGTACACCTATATCATCTCCAATGATGCTGGCTCATGAAGGAATTGCCATGGAAAAGAAACCTAGCTCTGGTGAACATTTCCTCTCTGTAAGTTCTGGTGGGAGCTGCAACAAGCCCCCATTATCACCTCTCCTTGTTGCTATGCCAGCTCCAAAGAGCGCGGCGCCATCTATAAGGGACTATGAAATTTTGAAGCCCATTAGTAAGGGTGCCTTTGGAAGCGTTTACTTAACACGAAGAAAAGTTACAGGTGACTACTATGCAATGAAAGTGCTGAAAAAATCGGATATGATTGCTAAGAACCAAGTGACTAATGTGAAAGCTGAGAGGGCCATTATGATGGCACAGTCTGACTCACAATATGTTGCTAAGTTATACTCTAGCTTCCAGAGTACGGACTATCTCTTTTTGGTCATGGAATATCTCCCTGGCGGTGATTGCTCCACATTGGTTAAAATGCTTGGTGGCCTTCCAGATGAGTGGGCCAAACCATACATTGCTGAGGTCATCATTGGAGTTGATGATTTGCATCAGAAGGGAATTGTTCATCATGATCTTAAACCAGATAATTTGCTAATAGACTCCAATGGGCACTTGAAGCTCACAGATTTTGGTCTTTCTCGTATGGGTTTGATTCGTCGTCAAGAGGGATTAAGTAAGAATTCAGCTGTTTCTGATGAGGTATTTGGCCAGCCAACCACAAACCTGACTCCTCATGGTACTAGGCAAAGAACAGACTCTATAAGCGCGTTAGTTCTTTCTACGTCAGATTCAGTGAGTGCATCCTCAAGTCCAACGACAAGCTTCTTTGACAGTCTCATTAGGAATGAACATCGCAATAGTTCGATAGGATCTGGATCTACAACTCAACAGGGGCCAAATGAATCTCCTCAGCTTAGACCAATGCAGAGATCATCTTCACAGACTTCATTTGTCCTCTCAGGGTACGAATCTTTACCTTCATCATCAGCAACTAAGAACTTCGCTTTATTTGACCCTGAGAACAGTTCCAAGAACAAGAAATTTGTTGGAACTCCTGATTATCTTGCACCTGAAACCATCCGCGGTGCTGGCGAGAATGAAGCATCTGATTGGTGGTCTGTTGGCTGTATCTTGTTTGAATTCTTGTTTGGCTATCCACCTTTCCACGCCGAGACACCAGAGAAAGTCTTCGAAAATATATTGAATGGGGAGATTGATTGGCCAAATTTCTCGACTAAAGAGGAAGATGATATATGTTCACCAAATGCTAAAGACTTGATTATAAAGTTATTGACTATGGATCCAGCCAAGAGACTTGGCGCCAATGGAGCTCAAGAGATCAAAGACCACCCTTACTTTAAGTCAATAAATTGGGATTCGTTGTTTATGTCTGAAGGGTCCTTTGTCCCCGCCATTGAAGACCCAGAAAGCACTGATTACTTTGAAACAAGAGGAGCAGAGATGGATGAGTTTCCTATTGCTTCTTCAGATGATGATGAAGTGTCAACTTCGGACAATCAGAACATGAAATCTCTACTTTCTACTAAAACAAAGGCTTCTCAAACGAATGTAACTACGGCATTGGGGTCTCCTTCTACATCCAATTCACCAACGCAGAAACACTTATCACTTGCGATCCCAATGCATCTTAGAGAACGACGTCCATCGAAGTTAACAGACAACACAAGTGAGTTTGGCTCCTTCCAGTTCAGGAACCTGCCAGCTTTGGACAAAGCAAACAAGGATGTGATCAATAGAATCAAGGCGGAACATTTGGAGCACAGAAACAGCTTATCAAGCTCATCTTCAGATTCGGGCCATGTGAGATCCAGAAATTATTCTGTCTCGTCGCCTGGTACAATTAAGAGATCATCATCCCCATCTGCGTCCTTTATAAGGGCTGCGTCCCCTGGAAGAGGAAGTTTCTCGAGTCATAATATTGCTCAGACACCGACCTCAGTATCAGATGATGGATATTTCTTTGAACGGTCTGGAAGGTCCAGCCCAAGTACAGATTCTGGATCTCCATCTACAAGAATTCCAAAACCACAGACACCAACATATCCTACCAGATCATCAAGAGCAAACATCTTTCAAAGGGCGATGTCTGATTTCTCACCGTCAAGTTCTGATACGGAAGACTCGAGAACATCTGCCTTACAGAGAGTACATAAGAGAAGACAGTCGTCCAAGATGTCCGAGGGATCAAAAACAAGAATGCAGATTCTGGATGTATTACTTTGTGAGCCAATTCCGATCTTCCGTTACTCTATAAAGAAGGACTTAGAAAGTCTTGGCTGTGCTGTGGTGGCTGTTACTGCTGCGGACGAGTTGATCAGAAGAGCGACAGGCGAAGTGAAGTTTGACGTTATCTTTACTGGATTGAAGATGACAAAGATGTCTGTGATTGATATTGTCAAGTTATTGAAGCACACGTCCAGTGTTAATTCGGATACTCCAATTATTGCTGTGACCGCTTATTACAAAGAAGCCGTGAACTCCGGGTACTTTGCAGATGTACTAGAGAGACCCATTTACAAAAAGCATCTCAAGGCAGTTCTTGAAAAGCACTGTCGTTTGAAGGTTTCCCAGGCAAGTGAGGAAGCTGTTTCTGATAGTGAATCCGAAATAAGTGTACCAGTGTCTGGTGGTGGGACTATTAGAGCACCTCATAAGTAAGGTAATGATATTTAAAAGACCTCCGAATTTACGGTCATTGCTAAACTATATCCAAGCGTATTATTACGAGGATTTAATCTATAACAAAATCAAACCAAGTCCTCATCCAAACGAGCGGCAGGGTTAGTCTCAATGAAATCAAGACTCACCTTGTGACCCAAAAGCTCTCTAATGTTACTGACACCGTACTTGATCATTGTTGGACGCTCCAAAGAGAGACCCCAACCAAGAACTCTCAAGTTTTTAGGAAGGCCCATTGGCTCAAGCATCTCTGGTCTGAACATACCAGAGTTACCAATCTCGACCCACTTACCGAGACCTTCGTGCCAGGAGTAGATTTCCATAGAAGGTTCAGTGTATGGGTTGTAAGTAGGCTTAAATCTGAGGTTACGGACTCCCATCTTGCCGAAAAAGGACTCCATGAAGCCGATCAAGTCACCCAAGGTGATATCGTAGTCAGCAAGGACACCTTCAACCTGGTGGAACTCTGCCAAATGTGTAGCATCAACTGCCTCGTTTCTGAAAACTCTGTCAATGGAGAACAATCTAGCTGGCTTAGGATCATCAGCAAGCTTTTTCAACATCGCTGAAGAGATGGCGGTGGTATGAGTTCTTAACACAAGCTTTTGTGTTTCTTCCGGCTTCCATGGGTATCTGTAACCAATAGAACCGTACGCGCCTCCCTCATGGACCTTCTTAATGTTATCGAAGAACTCCTTGTCCTCTGGAAGGCCACCAACTAATGGGTCCTTCAAGTAGAAAGTATCTTGCAAATCTCTGGCTGGGTGTTGTTGTGGGACGAATAAAGTGTCGAAGTTCCAGAAACCAGTGTCAACGTACTGGTTAGATGGCATTTCAGTGAAACCAAGGGAGAAGAAAATCTGTCTGAACTCCTCACGAACCTTGTTCAACGGATGAAGCGCACCAGATTCCGGAGCAAGACCCTCAGAGTTGAAGTTGTATGGCTTGAACTTAGCAGTCTCCCAAGACCCGGACTGAATCATTTCACTGGTGATTTCGGTTTCAAGTTTCTCAATTGTCAAGGCGAACTCTGTGCCCTTCTCGATGTGGTATGTGAGTACTTTTGTCATAGTGATGAGCTTACGCTTTTTGAGCTCGCCCAATTTCTTTGAGTCTTTGAGGGAAGATGTCCGTTCAATTTCTCTCAAGTCAGCAGCAGTCTCATCAGAAGGCCATGTTTCATCAGTCAATTTTGAGCTCACAACCAACTCATCTCCGTTCTTGGTGATCCAGCCATTCTTGAAAGCCTTACCCTGACCGTTCTTAGCACCAGGGCCAACCTCTTTCTCCACATCGGAAATCTTCAAGCTTGCAAGTCTCTTGACGGCCTCCAAGAGTCTGAACTCAAGGGACCCGTTCTTGACAACGTCCTTGGCCTCTGGGGTAAGGTTCCACTTCTCGTTCTCAATAGACTTGAAGGTCACCATGTTACGGGATGAGAGCGAAGCAAGGGCCGCGTGGATGGTAGTGGAGTCGACACCGGCGAAGGCCACACCACTGTCAGCGATGCTGCCATCCTTGTCAAGTTTCTGAAGGATGGTAAGCTGCAATTCAGACATTGTAAAACGACGAACGGGTCTCAGAATAGCTGGCCCTACCCTCCTGGACGCTCTGTGAATCAGCGTCTTTTTTCGAGCTGGTGGACAGTGGGCGATTTTACCCTCGGAAATCATGGAGCGAGTTCCGACCGATTTTATAGTATCTCCGCCATATGAAGACACCACCCACGACGGTGAAGTTGATGACGAAAAGCCGCAACTTTTAACGGTTTGCACTTTTAGACGAGACAACGAGCCTGAATCTTTGTTGAATTCCCGCAAACATAGGCATTCCAGTGAAGCCTCCCGGACATCGTTGAAGGATAACTTACCTCCCAACATGGACATCAGCATGATCACCAATACGCCAGACTTGGAGGAGGCGCCAGCTTCAGATGCGCTAGACGAGCTAGAGACAGCTCAGGAACTGGAGCAGTCCCAGACACAAGGAGACGAGACAGTGGTAAACTCTCCAGCTGAGGATGAGACACTCGCTGATCGTCACGAAGAAGAGACGGATGGAACAGTATCGGAACCAGACCACGGAGAAGAGACAGAGATCGAAGCATCCGATGTGTCTGACGATGAGATGCAAACAGACAGCCAATGTAAATGGTCAGACTGCTCTTTTGTTGCAGAGACCCCACCCGACCTTACGCAACACATCATTGAAGAGCATCTGGACCATAAAGAGAAGGTGATTCAGCCACAGACTCAGTATCACTGCCATTGGCACTCATGTACAGCAACAGCTCCATTGAGATACAAGATGATCTGTCATATCCGCAAGCATGCGCAAGATTATCCTTTCTTTTGTGTCATCCCAGATTGCCCGGACAGCTTTGTCGATGTGGGCGAGCTTTCATCACACTTGGTGAATGCACACAGCGAAAACAGACTTCAAAGCTTCGATTGGCTTACACAGATCGATCAAATTAAACTGGATAACGTACATCCAGCACCAAAGAAGGAACTGAGATCCATTAAGAAAGTCACCCGAATGAACGAAAGAGAAATCACAAGATTACTGAACTATACGAAGGTGGATTTCCTCAAGATTCAAAATGTCACATTTGATGATATTGTTCTTGAACCTTTGAAGAAGAAAGGTAGAACTGCAAATGCAGAAATTAATGCAGAACTCAGGGAAGCTTACAAAAAGTCCAATTCTACATATAAGGATCGCATACTAAGTGCAGCGAAGGAGAGCTTTAAGGAGAGTACGCTTGTTCCTGAGATGCCATCATATACGGAAATCGATACGATGTCCATGGAGGAATTACAACAGCTCCACTCTGAGCTGGAGAGAAAGCTGCTATGGTCGCTTGAGGTTAATGAGCTACTCAACAGTGATCTCAAACAAGTGAAGACGGAAGAGAATATACTATGGAGTAAGAAAGAGCTGGTGTTGGATTCCACGATATCTGTGGAGCTTCCTGAGGAGCAAAGCGACTATATTCCAAAGTAAATCTGTGAATATCTTCTGAAATGAATGAACTAGGTTGTAATTAAATGACTGTAAGGACTTTTGGTGCATACAAATGAATTTTAAGGCCAGTGATTACATAAACACGCTGTCTCGGATTACGTAAGACTTATTAAGACAGAAAAAAAAAATTGCTGACTGCATCTCCTCCCCATCTTTACTTTCTTCTTCAGAGTTGAACTACCAAGCGCCATCAGTATAATCAGTATAATGGTCTGTGAACAACAAGCTCTTTCTCCAATTCAGGAAAGCTCAGCTACGGCTAGCGTGATAGAATCTGAAGAGACAATTTATGACAATTATGACCTTGATGACCTCTTCGATGAGCTGAAAAAGACACATACTTCCAGTAACACTAGCACAGATAACTCGATTAACGATGAATTTACAAGGATCAAGAAGTCAATACAGCGGTTACCCAAGATTACGGAGACAGATGAAACAATCTCAGGAATAAAAGCCAAGAAAGGAGCTCTTTATCTTTCGAGTGCAGAGAATGATCCCAGAAAGAGGGATGGTGTCGTTAACATCAACGACCCAATCACCGCTAGAAAGAAGACAACAACAGAAGTAACATCTGCAGGAAAGAGATGGTTTGACATGCCAAAGGGAGAACTTACAGATTCTGTCAAGAGAGACTTGAAGATCATTGAACAGAGAGCAGCACTTGACCCGAAGAGACATTACAAGAAGGAGAAGTGGAGAGCCCCAGAGTTTTTCCAGATAGGGACTATCGTAGAAGGAAACACGGAGTTCTATTCCGCAAGGCTTAAGAATAAGGACCGCCATAGCACTATCTTGGAGAGTGTTATGTATGATGATGATACCAAGAAGTACTTCAAGAGAAAGTACGACGAAATCCAAGTTAAAAAGACTTCCGGTAAGAAGGCACATTACAAGAAAGTCAAGGATGCAAGACGCAAGTTCTGAGCCCCTACTGTCGATGAACCCTCATTATACGATTATGACTAGTAAGAGAGAATGTAGCTGCCTGTAGCAGTACATGTCTTGACTGTTAGCCCAGCTGGCTCGACAAGGTCAAACTGCGCGGCAACCTCTATAGACAACACGTCCCAGAAGGGTATTAAACCAACCCATTCAGGAAGAATTTAATCCGTTTATTCACTATCCTAGAGCAAAGTTAAGACCTGATTAGACTTTTGAGCCCTATTGTAAATGGCCGAGGGCACACTCCCGGAAATTTCCTAAAAAGGAAATCTGTCAACAAACAAGTGACACTTCCGAGGGAAGTCGGAACTTTAGTCTCAGCGGGCGGCGTGGCGGCAGCGTTTGTTTTGATGGGATTTTTTTCCTTCTCCATATCACCATCAGCAAGAAGACACGCACACGGTCACACACTCAGAGCACTTCATACCGTCTGCTGGTCTTGCTGTTGCTCCTGATCTCATATTCCTGTTCATATCGCACTGTTTCTGTTGAGAATAAAGCAACTGGTTGCTGCAGATTCTATTATAGAGAGGTGCCACTGGATTTCAACATACCCGAAGATCCACACAGCCAGAACCAGCTAAAGCGGTTTTCGAATAAGCAAGAGACAGATCAAGTGAGTACCCGTTCACGTGGACGTCTTTTGGAGGCCCAATTGTTTCATTGAGAGTTATTTCAGCTGGGTATTGTCTAAGTCCATGCTCAGAACACCTTGTTGATCCAGTCTTTCTATACTTTTGATCTCTGATTGCTCTGAGTGGAGCTGATATACAGGAAACATTACTTCATTCTCAGATTACTAACTGGAGTTGTAATAGTTGAATTGAATATAGTATGAGTGAACAACTAGCCATCGTTCTTGAGAATGCGATCTTGAATCCAGATCCATCCAAGCGTTCAGAGGCTGAGGCTCAGCTTCAGAGTCTCTCCAAAGAGAACTTCGTTATGTACGTTGGTCTTCTCACACAAGTTTTGGCCAGTGAATCATACAAACAGGAAGTGAGAATTTTGGCTGGTATCTCCATTAAAAACCAGCTCACATCTAAGGACACACAGAAGAAGGAGGAACAAGCACAGCGTTGGATCAGTCTAGAACTGGCGCCAAAGGCAGAGATCAAGAACATCGCATTACAATCCCTCCTTACCGAGAACGATAGGGTTGCAAACTCCGCTGCTCAGCTTGTTGCCGCCATTGCTGATATTGAACTTCCACGTGGTGAGTGGAAAGAGCTTATTTCTATCATCATGGAAAACACCAAGCCAGAGAGACCAGAACACGTTAAGCGTGCATCTTTGTTGACCATCGGTTACATTTGTGAGTCTGCTGATCCAAACGACCCAAACATTGTTTCTCAGTCCAACGGTATTCTTATCTCCATTGTTCAAGGCGCTCAATCATCCGAGCCATCCAAGATTGTCAGACTTACTGCTTTGAATGCCCTTGTTGACTCCTTGGAGTTCATCAAGCTCAACTTTGAACGTGAAGGCGAGAGACATTACATTATGCAAGTGGTTTGTGAGGCCACACAGGCTGATGATAATGAGTTGAAGGCTGCAGCTTTCGGTGCCCTGGCACGTATCATGGCTCTCTACTACGCCCATATGAGTGTGTATATGGAGAAGGCCTTGTACAGCCTTACTGTTTCTGGCATGCAGTCTGAGGATGAGAGAGTTGCTTGTATGGCAGTGGAGTTCTGGAGTACAGTTTGTGAGAACGAAATTGATATTGCCATTGAGAAGGAGGAATACCCAGATTCGACAGTCCAGTTGTTCAACTTTGCCTTGGTCGCTATCAACGACATTATTCCAACTTTGTTCCAGCTCTTGAAGAAACAAAACGATGACCCTGATGATGACACATGGAATGTAGCCATGGCTGCTGGTGCATGTTTGCAGTTGTTTGCCCAGGACACAGGCAACTATGTTGTCCAGCCAACTTTGCAGTTTGTCGAACAGAACATCTCATCTGCTTCTTGGAGAGAGCGTGAAGCCGCTGTCATGGCTTTTGGCTCCATTCTGGATGGCCCAGATAAGGACCAGTTGAGTGCACTTGTTCAACAGGCACTTGGCCCTATTTTGAGTTTGATTTCTGATGAGAATTTGCAAGTCAAGGAGACCGTTGCGTGGTGTATTGGAAGAATCTCTGACCTAATCGTCGATGCCATTGATGATGATAGATTCTTACCAGCAGTCATGAATGCTATCTTCGTTGGTCTCCAGGACCACGGTAAAGTATCCACGAACTGCTGCTGGACCCTGATGAACATTGTCGAACAGCTCAATGAAGACGCCAAGGAGAGCGAGACATCTCAAGTATCCAAGTATTATGAAGCTCTTGTTCCTATCTTGTTGAGAGTCTCAGGAAGAGGCGATAATGAACATGCCACAAGAGCTGCTGCCTATGAAGCTTTGTCTACTCTGGTGACCTACAGTGCCAGAGACTGCATGCAGTACGTCAACGCTATTGCTTCTGAGGTTCTTGAAAGAATCAATGCTACTGTTCAGTTACAAGCACGCGTTGTATCTGCGGATGACAAGGCTAACCTGGAGGAGTTGCAATCTAACATTTTGGCATTGTTGACAAGTGTGATTAGAAGAGTTGGTGCTGATGTTGGCGGTGTTGCTGACAACTTGATGGAACTTTTGCTCAAGCTTTTACAGAGCCAACAACAGAACTCAGCTATCGAGGAGGATGTGTTCATCTGTATCTCTGCTTTGGCCGGTGCTATCAGCGTCAACTTCAACAAATACATGAATGCCTTCTTGCCATTCCTCACCAATGCCCTTAACCAGGTTGAATCTCCAGTGGCCAACACTGCTGTTGGCTTGGTTGCTGATATCTCTCATTCTCTAGGTGAGAATTTCAGACAGTACTCTGATGGTTTGATGAATATTTTGGGTTCTCTATTGCAAAACCCTGGTGTCAGAAAAGAGTTGAAACCAGCTGTATTATCAGCATTCGGTGACATTGCAACTTCTATTGGCGCTGCCTTCAGGCCATATCTCCAGGTAGTCTTCAACATCTGTAAAGAAGCTCAGTCTATGGAAGCTGACAATAACTCTATTGAAGCTATAGACTACTTGTTGAGTGTCCGTGAATCTGTCTTGGACTGCTATGTTGGTATTGTTGGTGGTCTCCATGAGCATTCAAACGACATCTACCCGTACGTTGCCCAGATCTTTGAGTTATTGAATCTCATTTCTACCGAGTCATCTTTGACTATGTCTGACAGTGTTTCTAGAGCCGCTGTTGGTATCATTGGTGATTTGGCTCAGATGTTCCCAGACGGTAGAATCAAGCAGGCTTATGCCCAGGATTGGGTCACTGTCTTCTTGAAGAAGATAAGAACTAACGCCTCATTCTCTCAGAGCACTATTGACACTGCCAGATGGGCCAGAGAACAACAGAAGCAGCAGATGAACCTCTGAACGACTCTATGATCATGTCCATATCCATCCCCATTCCCATTTCGAATTCATTGTCATTTTACTTTTTTTGACTTTTACCTTTGTCTTATTTCTTTTTTTTTTTCAAGACCCTGTAAAGGTCTGATAATTGCCATTACACATTTGTCATCTCATCTCTGAAATCTTATTGATCTCTCATCTCTCTTCATTTTACATAATTTTGCATTTTGGACACAATTGACAGCTTCACTTCTGTCAGCTTGTTTATCCTCTCTCTCTCTTTTCTTTATTTTCTTTTGAATATACCCTTCCTTTGTCTTCCTTTGATTTATCTGTTCTCTCGTCTTTTCTCTCCTTCCTTTATTTCTCTTCTTGGACAAACAGTCCCCGCTTCCCTATTTTTATTTGTTACGAACCCTTCTCCATGACCTCTCCATGAAACTCTGATGATGACTCACTGCTTCCCTAAACCACACGCCTTATAGACCGCAAAAGGTTGACTCCTAATCCTTAACGCACAATACAATATTAACTGTAAGCATTTATTCTCAAGTATATACCAGTAATAATTACTCTGATCTATAGCCCCAGGATCATTCAAATACCGTCATGGCACTTTGTATGAGCTTATTTTGCGCGGGGCACGCGCTCAACTCTTCGTAGCACGAGAGCCATATATATTTCACCCACAGGTCCGGACATTTCATTGTACTTCGGGACAAGACTCTCCAGATAATGTCACCAGCATGCCTGAATCAATACGCTCGGAACACTCCCCCGTAGTGGGGAAGTATCATGCGATTTATATTGTAATTGCAGGCTTCGTGGCGAACTTCCTTGTGTTTGGCATCTCCTTCACGTTTGGTGTGTTCCAGGAGTACTACACATCGTCGTCTGGTCCTTTGAAGAGTTCGTCACAGACGATTGTCTCCATGATTGGTTCTGTTGCCAGTGCGACAACTTATTCATTTGCCATCTTCAACAACTCGATGATGGCTTATTTCAAGTCGCCAAAAATTGTGATGTTCCTTGGGAGTCTTGTCATGACTGTGGCGCTTATCCTCTCGAGCTTCTGCCGTGAAGGCCACGCATACCAATTCATTTTGAGCCAAGGGTTATTATTTGGTATTGGTGCCTCATTCTGTTATGTTCCTCCAGTGGTGTGCGCTCCTCCTTACTTCACAAGGTATCGTGGTGTAGCCATTGGCATCCTCTTCTCTGGAACTGGCATCGGAGCAGTTGTCCTTGCTCCGCTTACAAGATATCTGATTTCTCATTTGGGCTGGCGCTGGGCCTTGAGAACTTTGGGACTTTGCAGTTTTGTTATGACAGGCTCAGCTAGCTTGATGGTCAATGTTCACCCGTCAGTTGGTGACCATACCGCCAAGTCTTTGAAGAGCATCATCACGCAGTTCAACTACAAAGAGAGCGGCATTGACATTCTTAGTCTAATATCTCAACTTGCAGCTGGATTCTTCCAATCTGCTGGATACCTTATTAGTCTTAACTTTATGTCTACCTATGCAATTTCGTTGGGTTTCTCGGCCAAGCAAGGTGCAGGCTTCATCTCCTTGAATAACGGTGTCAATGCAATCTTCAAGATTGTTATTGGGTACCTCGCGGACCAGTACGTAGGACGTCTCAACATGATTGTCATTTGCAACTTTATGAGTGCCGCATGTGTCTTTGGCTTGTGGCTTGTGGCTTTACGTTCAACCTTCCTGGCCTTTGTCGTACTGTATGGTGTCTTTTCTGGCGCCATCATATCACTATTGCCCACATGTCTTGCCGAGATCTTTGGTGTCAAAAACTATCAACGCATCAGTGGAATGATGTACTTCTTCAGGGGACTTGGTAACTTACTCGGTGCACCTGTGGCCGCTCTTATGATATCGAACACTCACATTCCAAAGGCATACCAGAATGCAATCGTTTACAATGGCGTATTGTTAGCTGTGAGCACAATGTGTTTAGGCACACTCAAAGTGAGGGCAGCAAACAAGCTCAACCCTGAGAGACTTTGAGACGTCACCAACCTCTTATGCTATATGTGCCAACCTATTTATCGAAATGAATAAATGACTAATATTTATTTAAAGTTTACACAATTGTAAACTAGTAAAAGAACCAGAAACGCTAAATGATGTATAAAAGTTGCCTGGCATTACTGTTAACCTGACATATAGCCCTAAGGAACAATTCTGAGGCAAGATTGCCCCTCTAGTGCAATGGTTAGCATAGGTTTTTCCGGAGAATCTGATCCGAGTTCGATCCTCGGGAGGGGCTGATCTGCCTACAATTTTATTTTGGTTCCTAAGTGTTAAAATTAACCTTACGGTTGATTTTTTTGTGTTTTTTTTTGAGTAATAATGTTTCACACACTGTGGAAACATACAGACCATGGACTGCTAGGCCTACCCCTGCAAGCCTTGTTCGTTATTCCAGACGGCAAGCGGTTCTCCTATACCCCAGGGGCTCTAAACATGGCCACTTTGAGCGCCCCAACTCGGGCACCCAGCTTTCGCGATTTGACACAAAAAAACACACACACTAGATTCTATGTTGAAGTAGCCCTAGCACTAATCACGTGTTAGAAAAAGGGCAACTACATCTTAACACCACTTTGGAGGTTTTTTTTTTTCAGCACTCAACGCGTTTCGCGGACAGTCCTCGGAAGGTGCAGTCCAGCAAAAATTGAAATTTACTTCAATCGCATCTAGCATCGACACATAGTAAAGGGGTTCGCTCATCAGGAACATACAAAATGGCTAAGCAATCTCTTGGTATGTGGATTTTAAGAGGAGATAGATTATTGTCATTGGAATCTAAGCCTTGGAAAAACATGCCCCTCGTGTTGGAGGAAGGTGCACCATATCTTTTGGCCAGCAGCACCGTCAAACAAAGCGAAAAGTTCACACACTTAGTGACTTCGAGAGAAATCGTCGTAATGGATCATTTTAATCACTGAAATGCAAACAAGATTCTACTATCATCAAATTCTACTGGAGGTTTATAATGCGGAGGAGGGATTTTATGACGGCCTGAGTGGATCCTCAGGCGTGATACCAAAAGTCTGGCCAAACGCATTGTGAACTTGCAGACAGAACTCCACACCTTGGCCATTCCATTGAATCAATCTATTACCGTTGTGAGGCTAAAGAATGTCGTTACTAACACCCGATTATAGACGTTTCCAGCTCCAGAAGCAAGTCCAGAAAGGCCTACTTCACCGCCCCATCTTCTATCCGTCGTAAACTCCTCTCCGCTCCATTGTCCAAGGAGTTGCAGGAGCAGTACAAGATCAAGGCTTTGCCAGTCAGAAAGGAGGACCAGGTCTTGGTTGTCCGTGGTTCTAAGAAGGGCCAGGAGGGTAAGATCTCCTCTGTCTACAGATTGAAGTTTGCCGTTCAGGTTGACAAGTTGACCAAGGAGAAGTCCAACGGTGCCTCTGTCCCAATCAACGTTCACCCATCTAAGCTTGTTATCACCAAGCTCTACTTGGACAAGGACAGAAAGGCTTTGATTGCTAGAAAGGGTGGTAACGCCGAGTAAATATATCCAAACTGATTCTTGAACAAGGGCAAGTAATGAAAAATATCACATGGTTTCTTAATTCTGGAGATGGTTATATTAGACTCGAGGTTGTCATGATGTCTAGTAGCAAATGTACTTTTAAAATCGTTAAACCTCATACGTAGCACACTACGTAGATCCCTCGATAGAGTCACGGCACACATGTTGCCTTGAAGAAGGTTAGGGTACACACCAGCTCAAATTACCAGCCTGCCTGACCTCCCCATACAAATCAAAGCCATCCATCGAAACGTCAAGCTCACATGCTCTCTGCTGTCAAGGCATAAATACTGTCACACTAACTCCCTTGCAAGAGCACCGCTCCTAACAAGGGTACAGAATCTGATGGATGTGACTCCATCCCGTGGGGAGCATCCGCACACCACCCAGTCCGCTTCCCCAGGCCCGAACGATAATCAGCGGGCAGCAGCCGGCTCACATAAACCTCCCCCCTCTTAGGACCACCACTAGCACCTCTGACACCCATCATGAGCGCCATCGTCGAATCAGAAGACGAGGATATATCCAGTGTGCTCACTGGTGCTGGTCTCATTCAGCCTCCAAAATTGCCGGGAAACTACTCAGCCAGAACGCAGAAGCGTTGGTCCTCCTCCTCGCGCAGAGACAGCGCTGGATCTGCGGCAGCTAACACAGATAGTGTCCACGCTTACCTCTCTCCTAATCACATCTTCCCAGCTCAGCTCTACTCGACCGAGTCTGGACGTCTCTTCCATGCGGGTAAGGTACTGATCTGCCTTGTGGGTCTGCCCGCTAGAGGTAAGACGAGGCTCAGTGTGAGTCTTACGCGTTACCTGAGATGGCTGGGCGTTAAGACCCACCCGTTCCACGTCAGTGACTACAGAAGAAAGAATTACGCCAACTTTGAAGATGATGTGCCAAAGGATTACTTTAGTGCTCTTCCACAGAGTGAGGAAGGCCAGAACCTTCGTCGTAAAGTCCTCAACGACTGTCTCGAAGATATTCTTGGCTTCTTTGAGAAGGACAAGGGACAAGTTGCCGTCTATGATGCATTGAATGTTTTGAAAAAAGACAGGGGAGAGATCCAAGAGTTATTTGGCAAGAAGAACATCAAAGTGTTGTTCATTGAATCCATTGTTGATGATGATACCCTGATTCATAGAAACGTTAACAATGCAGCCTCTTCTCCTGATTATGAAGGGTGGGATCCAAAGGAGGCCAAACAAGATTACTTGAAGCGTATTAACGCCAATTCTCCAATTTATGAGAAAATGAACCATGATGGCTCGGAATCTCATTTGCATTACATTAAATTTATTAATTTTGGTGAAAGACTGATCACCAACAACAGCCAATATGGTTATCTCATTAATAGAATAGTATTCTTCTTAATGAACTCAAGAATCAAAACGGGCTGTGTCTATTTTGCTAGATGTGGACAGTCAGATTTGGACAAGTATGTTGATGACGAGGTTCTGAATGAAGAAGGCCTTGCATTTGCCGAAACATTAGCGGAGACTTTAATTTCAACCATTGCCGAGAGAAAAAAGAGCTTAGGAACAGATTCAGTCACTCACACTACTGCAAACTCAAGCTCTGACACGTTAAGTGCGACGGAGAAGCACAGTGTCAGACAACCTCCAACTGCAGATGGAAGTGACAGTGATTCGTTCGTCGTTTGGACCGCCACCAGAAAGAGAACCTCGGCCACTGCAGATCCATTCAGAAGAAGAAACATCACCGTGAGAGAAAGATATCAATTGAATCAATTGAATCCTGGTGAAGTTGCTGATATGGATGAAGAGGAAATAAAGGAGAAGTTCCCTGATGAGTATGCCCAAGATATAAAAGATCCATATCATCATAGATATCCAAGAGCCGAATCATACCACGATTTGGCTGTTAGAATGGAACCACTCTTGTTGGAGATGGAGAGAATGAGTGGTGATATCCTTATTATTGCACATGAGTCCTCACTTGGTGTTTTGTATGGCTATTTGATGGCCTGTTCATGTTATGAGATTCCGTCACTGCAGTTCTCAAGAAATGAGATTGTGGAGATCTCTTACACACCATATGAGAACCACGCTAGAAGAATCAACATTGAGGGCTTGTCTTGATAGTCTTGCTACGTCTTTAAAGTCTTTGCTCATGCAGAATGCTATTGATTTATAACTTGGTCTCAAAAATGTACTTATTCGACACCTAGTCCTTCTTACTGACAGCGGTCTGTCTCCTCTTACTCCATTGCTTTCTCTCTTCTTCAAGAGTCAACGGTTCGAAAAAGCACGAATCCTTCAAGCTGAGCCACTGCGCTGGTGGCAAGCTCAAGCCCCAATCAACCAATCCGGAGACTCTTGCAATAGTGGCAACAAAGAAACAAGTAGCTCCTAATGAGCAGCCAATAGCCGCGCCAACCAAAACCTGCTTTAAATCGTGGTAATGCAAATATACTCTAGAAAAGATGACAGCCACTGACACAGCGATAAGGCCAAAAGTTGATATCACTTTGCGGGACACGGTTAAGCCCCTCCATTGCAGCCACACCCTCAAGAACAAGTAAGTTCCAAAGAACCCCATGAACTGTGAATGAGCAGAGGGCATGCCGTACCCTGACCTGAGCCCAGACTCCTGAAATCCAGCAAATGACACTGGTCTCGGCTGTTTCACGTAGATCTTTACAACGTTATTCAGGATGTCATTGATCACTTGACCTGCCGCCATAATACATGGTTCAACTTCACGTGTAACGATGAACCAGGATAGGTAGAACACGAGGAGGCCAATAGGGAGGAGTGAAAAACCCGCACATGCAAACGAGATCATGTCTTCCGGATCATAGAGAACATATGTGTCATCGAACGGAATGGGGTTGTAATTAAGTTCGTACATCTTGTTCCGCTGTTGTGGCTACTTCAGCAGAGGCGGAGTGTCGGATCATGGAGAGGCCATTTCTTTGACGCACAGATTCCTCAGCCGCGATGACATCGACACGCGGACCAGATGGCATTGTCATAAGAAATAGCAAGCACAAGCGGGCCACGTCGTCTGCTGGAATTATAAAAAAGAACTCGGCAGCAGCTGCAGCAGTAAAAGCCACTTGTGGAACCTCTGGAGCCTCTCAACAAACGACACACACCACTTGTACGTTAACCTACTAATACAATCCAGCTGTAGTTCTCTATAACGGCTTGCAAACGCGTCGAAGGCCAAAGCTGGCCTACCCGACATTCACGCCTCCAGCGAAACCCGATTACCGACGCAGTTGGAAGTGAACCCAGGGGAAATATCACACACACACTGTTACCGCTATAGATACCTGTAGAAATGTACGTAAATCGGCTATGTGAACCAGAAAATAGCCTGAGTAAGGCTCATCACGTGACTGATCACCTACACGACCTGGTGGCCTCCCGGTATAAAAACCCCAAGATGAAGCGGTGGCTCAATGGTAGAGCTTTCGACTCCAGTTGGATTAACAGTGCAATCGAAGGGTTGCAGGTTCAATTCCTGTCCGTTTCATTCTTATCTTTTTTTCGCGCTCAATTTTTTTTGCCAAAGTTCTTGCGGAGGATTGTGTTACATAAGCTCTTCTTTTTGGATTACGTCAGCAAAATACAAAGTTCACGGCTTCTGAGATTGCCGAAAAGCAACAAGACCAGCATCTGGAAGTGCTCATTCGATTGATTGAACCAACGTCTGGCTGTCTGAAGCGTACATAGGATGAGTGAAGTGAATACGCCTGAAGTGGAGAAGAAGGAAGTTGAGGAGGTGACGGAAGAAGTCAACGGACTCGTTTTGGAGTCTTACTCTTTAACAACGGCTGCTGCCATTATTGGATACGTTGACAGTAAGTTTTGAGCATCTTCAGTTACCCGAGAGGCATGGAATATGTTGCTAACAGTATCTTTTACAGAAAAGGTGTGTGCCACGTTGACGGATGGGCGCCACTTCTTTGGTGTACTAAGAACATTTGACCAATACGGTGAGTTCACTTTCCCCAAGAAATGAAGCTCTTCAATGAAACTAACAAGACATCACCCGCAGGAAGTATTGTGGTGCAAGACACAGTTGAGAGAATATATCTCGGTGGCTCATCTTATGCTGAGGACTACATCGGCGACCTTTTGATTCGTGGTGAAAACTTGCTTTTGTTGGGAGATGTTGACATTGACAAGGAGGAAGAGCCATTGGCTAAGATGCAACGTGTCCCATTCCCAGAGGCTAAGCGCTCACAAAAAGCTGAGAAAATCGCCGCTGTGGATCTACATAAATCTAAGACTAAAGCTTTGCACAAGCATGGTCTTGTTAATGACACTTTTGTCGCATCATAAGTGATCGAGTTTGGATTTCTTTTGCTGCATCATAATGTATGACTACTGTTGTTTGACATGATTGAACGTTTACTTCACAGACTAACTTGGCGATACAAGTTCCGGTCATGTAGGCTTACTATATCTTGCTGAGTCTTGCTCTGTTGGTTTCAATAGAGTCATAAAGAGCGTTGATGGATACGGAGCGCTTGCACTCAGCTTTACCAAGCTGGTCCAGGTGAGCTTCATCTGGACCATCAGCAATACGACACATTCTGCCATAGATCCAAAGTCTAGTCAAAGGCGTGTCCTGTGAAACACCCTCTGCGCCATAGACCTGTACAGCCCAATCGATAATCTCCAAGACTGTGCGTGGGGCATCAATCTTTGCCATAGAAATCTCACGTTTGGCTCCCTTAGGTCCAACCTGATCGATTCTCAAGGCAGCCTGTAGGACAAGCAGTTTAACACGTTCCAGCGCAATTCTGCGTTCTGCAACTGCATTGATGAATCCTTCACGTGTGATGAACAGCTTACCAAATATCTGACGGTTGGAGGCTCTCTTAATGGCCTGCATTATAGCCTCCTCGCCCATACCGATCAATCTCATACAGTGATGAATTCTTCCAGGACCTAATCTGCTCTGAATGAGCTTGAAACCTTCACCCTCCGCATCCAAAACATCGAATGGAACTTGCAGATCGTTGAACTGGATTTCACAATGGCCATGTGGCGCGTCATCAAACCCAAAAACATGGAGTGGTCTAACAACTTTGACTTTGCCAGTTGCCAACGCCTTCTTAGTGTCAATGACAATAACGGAATGGCGCTTATAAGGATCAGACGCCTCCGGGCTAGTCAGCGCCATAACAAGCCAGACAGAACAGCGAGGGTCGCCTGCACCAGACGCAAACCATTTGGTGCCACGCAGCTCCACCAATCCATTACCAACCTTCTTAGCACTCAACGAGATATTCAGCGCATTAGACGAGGAGATCCCCTTTTCTGTCATAAGGAAAGCAGATCTGATCTTACCATCAAGTAATGGCTCCAAGTACTTCTTTCTTTGGATAGGGTTGGCGTAACGGACAAACAGCTCCATGTTACCTGTGTCCGGGGCTGCTGTGTTTGTAGCCTCTGGTGCAACATGCGCCCTCCCCAAGAATTGGGCCATCAATCCATACTCCAGGTTGGAGTATCCTGGGCCATCATCATAGTTACAGAGGAACAGGTTCCATAACCCAAGCTTTCTGGCTTTAGCCTTGAGTGGCTCGATGATGGAAGGAACACTTGCCCAACGCTTTGAAGGGTCGCTGGAGACTTGTTCAAAATAGATTTCATCCGCAGGGAGACAGTCCTCTTCAACGAACTTCTTCACCTTCTCAAGCGTCTCCCGTCCCTTTGGGGAAATCTTATCACGAACAAGTTCAGGAATATAGAAATCAAGGGGGATGTTGCTCATTGTCGCTGCGCACTGGTGCCAAAACAAGCGGAACAAGTGGACGCTGATGAGAGGGAAGGCGCTTCCTTTATAATAACAAGAAAGAGATTGCGCCGAGCTTCATCTGACAATATAGTGGAGAAAGTGGCTCCATCCAACAATTTTTTCTGCGGTCAGTGCGCACACAACGGGCCTCGGTAGGTGCTGCGTGGAGAAGTTGTGGGGAAGCATGAATATGGGTTGTGTGGTTCCTACCAAACAGGGAGTTCTTTGCGCGAATCAGTTCGATTCGCGGCAGACCCCATAGAAAAGTTTTTGTCCGATGAGCTCTGTGGTTAATCTTTATTAGGTTGGAGCATTGGTGGTCTTAGCAGGGCACTATGTTCATTGGGTACAAGGATGTCATTGAGGAGGGCGATATGGTGCTGGCCTTTCTAGGGCGTGACTCTATCAAGACTATCACAGTCAAGGAGGGCGAGGTGCTCAACACGCGATTTGGAGCCTTCCCACATGCCCAGATGATTGGTAAGAAGTACGGTTCGCAAGTTGCGAGTGGCAAGGGGTATGGCTTCATTCATCTTCTACAGCCCACAGCAGAGCTGTGGACCTTATCTTTGCCTCATCGTACACAAATTGTCTACACGCCCGACTCGAGTTATATTACGCAGCGTCTTGGAATCACAGCTGGTTCGAGAGTGATCGAAGCTGGCACAGGGTCTGCTTCGTTCTCACACGCATTGGCAAGAACGATATCGACACATGGCAATCTTTTCACATATGAGTTCCACGAACCAAGATATCTTGAAGCTAAGCATGAGTTTGCCGAGCATGGATTACTGGGAAGCCCAGTCACTATCAACCATCGCGATGTTTGCAAAGATGGGTTTGAGATCACAAATTACGATGGTCCATTGAAGGCCACTGCTGTCTTCCTTGACTTGCCAGCTCCACATGAAGCTATCCCACATCTCTCTAAAGTCATCTCTCAAGAGGAGAAAGTTGGAGTGTGCTGTTTCAGTCCGTGCATTGAACAAGTGCAAAAAACGCTTGAAGCACTTCAAGAGAATGGTTGGACTTCGGTGCAAATGGTTGAAATCCAGGGACGCAGATGGGAGGCTCGCCAAATGATGATTAGACAGACAGACGATGCCATAGAGAGACTAAGAGACGTTAAGAGACGTAAATTGGAGGGAATTGAGAGAAAGCGCAAATTCTACTCTCAACATGGCGAGCCAACAGATGACATCACATCCAAAGAACGGGAGGAAAGAAGACTAATAGAGAAGGAACACACCAAAGTTGACAAGACTGAGTTCAATCCGTTTGGTAGAGGATTGAGGGTGAAAGAAGGTGATCAACAGTACAACTGGTTCAAGGTTTCAAAGAACGAGGCGGAGATCAAGTCTCATACATCATATCTGACATTCGCATTCAAACAACCTGTGGTGGAGGTGGACAAAACACAAGCTCTACTGCTTGATGAAATCAAGAGTTCTTGATTAATCATATTACCTATTTAATGTAATAGCATGGTCATGTCATTTTTTGTTTTATTTTCTGTGTGGTGAGTGGGAACTCCGAATGTAGTTAGTTAAGACCCGTCCGTGCTCCCCGGGTCTCGTGTGAAAATAAAGCACTTTGCTCTGCTAAACGACTAGATATAGCTTTAAGTCCACAGCCAAATAGCAGACTAAAAGAATGATTGGCCTCAGAAAACAGATATCTACTCTAGGATTGAGTCAAAGAGCTGGGTTTGCTTCGAAGGCAGTACTCCCGGTGCTCCCGGTGATGTCGATGCGCATGGCACACTTTGCCACTCGCCGTCCGCAGAGCCGGAGTATATCTACGACACCATCACGTCTTGCTCCGCGACATCAATGGGGACCTCCTCGTTTCCAAAGTGGTGCACCATCTGGTTTCTTTTTTCCATTTTGGCGTATGGTGCCTGATCAGGCGAAGACCGTGCTTGGTCTTGTTGCGGGGTGTGCAGTGTTGATGGTGTTGGGTCCGCTCTTCTTCTTCGTGGCACCGCCATTGTTCCTTGGTGGGTTATTCATGATGACCAGAAGACTAAGAAGAAGAGAGAAAGAGATGGAAGGTCGGTGGGCAAAGCTGGGGGATACTGAGCTCGTGTATGAAGGAAGTGAAATGGAGACTGAACGATTGGAGCGCTTCGTCCAACAAAGGATTTCAGACGCACTGGAGGTGGATGAACAAGGGATTGTGAAGTCGTTAGGCGTTGAGCCTTATACCCGTGTTGAACTCACCTCTCCGGAAACATTTGATCATGATGTGAAACTCGCTAGCGATCCGATGGGTGGCTCTGCGTTCCATGGTATTACTGTCATCTCCTATGGGCTTGTGGACAAGAGAAGTACCCAGAAGCTGAACCGAATAGCCACTGTATTGGTCGCTCTAAAGCCTCAGTCACAGATTTCACTTCTCAATATTGCAAACAGACACGATTGTATCATTGAAATCGACCCCTTGATGCCTTTCAAAAAGTCCGTTGTGCTTGATACGCCAACGAGAGGCACCACTAGAGGCCGTATCATTGACGTTAAGGCCAGAAACACCACCAGTGTACACTGATATAGTACCAATTACATGCATGTATATATACTAACCCAACCAGGGCTTCTTGAGCAGCTAATACCAACAATGATAAGAGTTACTTACTGCGCTGAAATAAGCACTGCGTCACGGCTGATGTAAGCATCCCTACCGCTACGGCCCGAGAAAACAACGGCTTGTCCCCATAGAAAGGAGGTGAGCCTTTCCGATTCAACAGCAACGAATAGTGTCGATTAACGAACACAACGAGCAATGAGTGTCCCAATTGTCCTCGATCAAGGTACCGGTTTCGTCAAGATAGGTCACGCGGGAAACAACTTCCCAGACCACACCTTCCCATCTATCGTCGGAAGACCGATCCTCCGTGCTGAAGAGAGAACTGGCGATGTTGAAATCAAGGACATCATGTGTGGTGATGAGGCAAGTGCCGTCCGCTCCTCTTTGCAAATCTCTTACCCTATGGAGAACGGTATTATTAGAAACTGGGAAGACATGGAGCACCTCTGGGATTATGCCTTCTACGAGCGTCTCCAAGAGGATACCACGGGGAAGAAGGTACTGCTTACAGAGCCTCCGATGAATCCGGTCAAAAACAGAGAACGTATGTGTGAAGTCATGTTTGACAAGTACAACTTTGGTGGTGTTTACGTTGCAATCCAGGCTGTGCTGGCCCTTTATGCCCAGGGTCTTTCATCTGGTGTTGTCGTTGATTCCGGTGATGGTGTCACCCACATCATTCCAGTCTACGAATCGGTCGTCCTCAACCATCTCACCAAGAGACTCGATGTCGCTGGTAGAGATGTTACAAGACATTTGATTGACTTGCTCTCTAGAAGAGGTTATGCATTTAACAGAACTGCCGATTTCGAAACAGTTCGTCAGATCAAGGAGAAGCTTTGTTATGTGTCCTACGACCTTGAATTGGACGCCAAACTCTCTCGTGATACAACCACACTTGTTGAGTCTTATGAATTGCCTGATGGTCGTGTTATTAGAGTTGGGTCTGAAAGATTTGAAGCGCCAGAATGTCTCTTCCAGCCAAGTCTTGTCGATGTTGAACAAGCAGGTATGGGTGAATTGCTTTTCAACACCATTCAATCTGCTGATGTTGACGTCAGATCATCTCTCTATAAAGCAATTGTCCTCTCTGGTGGATCTTCTATGTACCCAGGTTTGCCGTCCAGACTTGAGAAGGAGCTGAAACAACTTTGGCTTACAAGAGTCCTTCATGGCGATGCCACAAGACTTGATAAGTTCAAGGTGAGAATTGAAGATCCACCAAGAAGACGACACATGGTGTTCATTGGTGGTGCTGTTCTTGCTAATATTATGGCCGAGAAGGATCATATGTGGCTCTCGAAGCAGGAATGGCAAGAACTGGGTCCAGCGCAAGCTCTTCAGAAGTTCGGCCCAAGATAAGGAAACAATAGAGCTTCCAAAAGTGCAACCATCTATCCCCTTCACAACACAGATAAGGAAGATGTATGTAAAATACAATTCACGTTTTATACACAAATAATTATAACCTACAGTAATTTTGATAAAATTAAGGATTTCGTTCCAAATGTCATTAAATTTTTCTAATATATTCATCAAGTTTCTTTGATCAGTCAAATCTCATAGGCTCAGTTGTGAAACGCGTCTCCAGACATCAGCAGCCAACGTCCTTAACTCTTCCTCGTCAACGTTCTTCTTGCCTACTCCATAACTGATGGCATTCTTCACCAATTCGTTCACAAACTGTTCAGAAACAACGCGAGGCTTTAAGAAAGGTCCCTCCAGGACTTGCTTTGCTGTCCAACGCTCATTAGGATCTCTCAAAAGACAAGCCTTAATCGTCTCAACGGCTGTGCCTGGCACTTTAACACCTCCAAGTCCCTTATCTGGGTATGCAATCTTAATGTCTGGGTTCATAATGGCTAACAATCTCTGTGAGCCTTGGTACCCTCCATATGGCGGACGGCCATATATCATCTGGTAAATAATGCAACCACAAGACCATATATCAGAAGGCATACCAACTTTCCATTGGCTCTTGTGGTGTGTGGAGTCTGCCAGTTGTTGGTTGTTGTCTATTAATGCCTCTGGTGCCATGTAGTTGGGTGTACCAATCTGTGACTCTCTGTAGATGTTCATTGTATGCTCTGGGACAGCGTTGGCAATACCAAAATCAATAATCTTCAACATCCCTTTGACAAAGAGGAAATTCGCAGGTTTCAAATCCGAATGCACAATGCCAGCATCGTGGACAGCTTGAACACATTTCAAAACTTCATTCGCGTGGAATCTAACAAATTCCACATCCATAGGCATATCCAGTCTCTTAGCCAACACGTGAGATAAATCGATATCTCCACATTCCATCACTAAAGATAACGATCCCTGGCCTAAAGCATAGTCAACCAATCTCACAACACGATCTCGATCTCGAAGCTTCAGTAACAAATCAATTTCTCCTTTAAACCCATTAATGCTGGACTCATCAAATTCATCAAATGCAATCTTCTTGATGGCATAGACTTTGTTACTTAGTGATTTCACCTTGAAAACTTTTGAAGACCCTCCTTTCCCCAACAACTCAAGCTTCTCGTACTGCTTGCCATTTATAGTCAAGAGTTTGGAGGCCCTTCTGGAATCATCTGGTGCTTTTAATGGCTCTGTCTGCTTGTAGTGGTGAACGTGGTACTCACTTTGTCTCTGCTCTTGGTGAGAAGAAACGACCTTTGGCTGGTCAATGGCTTGATGTTGTTGTCTTGAGTCTGTTAAGGGTGCCAGTGGCTGCCGCGTTGACTTTGGCCTTTCGATCGAATTAGTCACTTTGTTAAAGCGCATACCAACATTCTCTTTCTCATCAGTGTAAATCTGAATGGACTCCCCCTTTTGTCCTTGTCTGGCTGACTTCTCAAATCTAAACAGCTCCTTCTGTGGCTCAGGGACGTAGGCAGACTCATGTTCAAGCTGCTCCTCGATCTTGTGTTGAAGAACGTCCTTAAGCCGGATGGGACTGTTGAGGTTGATTGCCTCCTTTGTCGCACTCTTTTGCTGTTCAAAGTAGATCTTGACAAGGCTTGGTAATCCATCAGATGGTATTCCGTGTTTCCTTGAGTATTGGTATGGATTTAAGCCTTCAAAGTCAATTTTTGGCGCTGGTTTTGTATTAATTGTGCCTCCCAGAATAGAGACATCTTCAAGTGTTGTATGGGTTGGTTTTCGTGTCCGTTGTGAGTTCTGTTTGTGCTCGGGGGAGTTTGTAACATCCTTCATTGGGGTATCCTCAACGCTGTGATCCGGCTGTATAATTTGGGCTGGTTCTTCAATGTTCGAGAAAGCTCTCTTCGGTGGACCAAGTCCACTAAATCCGCGTGTTCTCCTTGTTGCACTTCTCAAACGTGTTTGACTGCTGTTGCCAGACCCTAGATCAGAACCCGACGACCTGTTCATGGGTGTCTTTTGTGATTTCTCCTGGAGGCCGGCCGTTGTAGTGGCATATGAGTCAAAATCCCCGGTCTTTGTGAATATTGTTTCGTACTCTGAATTGAGAGTATTCAGGGTGTGGTGCTCACCATGATGCAGCTTGGTTCCAGCATGGTTCTCTGGGGAACTTCTAAAGTTCACTCGTTTCATTGTGGGCTGTCTCAAACTCGGGCTTTCTTCCCTAACTGCTCTGGCGGTACCTTCCTTCTCCTTCTGTAATAACTCCAAAGCGTAATTACTCAATGCTGGTGGTTTAAAGTTGTTGTCGTCGTCATCTGAATCGGCCTGGCTCAGATACGTCGGTAGTTTTGAGGAGGAACCTTGCGGCTTCTGAGCTTGCCGCTCCGTCTGTGATGCGATCATTCTCTCCGGATGAGTTTTGCCTCCAGTCAACTAATACATTAAGCAAATGATGAACTTGGCTCCAGTATAGGTGGGTAGGTGTATCTGTCTGTGGGAATGCGATGGAGTGAAAGATGGGCCTTGAAGATGATCTGGTAGGCACACAAGATATAAACAACGGCGGCACCGGGGTCACAATAACAAGCGGCGATAGAGCTGTGTGACTTGTGCGTGGGCCTGTACAGTGGGGAACGGGTATTTTGTAGGTCCCAGAATATCTTGGTTTCCCCTCTATACGGTTTCAAAGCGGCGACAAAGAGGACCGTGTGATTTGAGGAGGGTGTTGTGGTAGGAAAGAGCCACTTTTTGTGTTTACGTTTTCGCAGAAAACTTCCGCACATCACGTTGCTGGGGCAACATTGCCCGAGGAAGATCTGGAGCTCCAAAAAAAAGAGAAAATCCTGCTTCGCGGCAGGTTCGAACTGTCGACCTTCAGATTATGAGACTGACGCTCTACCGACTGAGCTAGCGAAGCCAGAATTTGCCAACTTCCCTCGGCTTTAAAAGCCACTGATGCCTAATAACTGGGACTTTTCAGGGCTATCCATGCTCGCTAGAGGGTTCTTCTCCCAAGAAAGGCCACAACCAGTTGTGAGAGGTCTCTCAGTTCTGATGTACTTCCGGTTAAATCTATGGGGGACTGGCAGAGCGTGCAGCTCCCCCCTCCCATATCATTCTTAGCGCACAGTGTTGCGATGGCTGGCGCCCTAAAACAGGCATATGCAAGGGCCCCAAACGCGAAACAAGAGCCAGCCATCAGCGCTTTGCCCCGCGTGTACAGAGCAGATCTGAGCTTCCCAATTTGCAGCTTGCTCGCCCCCTCAGATCATGCTAGATCAGCACGTTTGCCTATTGTGGGTGTGGCAGGCCTTATCATGGCGGCTTGGTTTTTTATAAAGAAGCGCTCAGCCCCTTGCGATTTCCCCTGTCGTTGCCCCCTCCCTTGACCTCTTCAACACCCACACCACCACACACACATATATATCACGCCTCCGTGATGTCAGCTAAGGACCATAAGAGAGCTGAAACCTACGAAGGCCCTCAGATGAACTTCAGGTTCCCTTCGGACGAGGACTTCCACAAAGACAGCACCTCTTCTGCGCTGGAAGGGCCAAAGGTGGCACCATACTATCGATACGAGAAAGGAAAGTCGAGAGAGCTCTCCGCTCCGCAGATCCTACAACACATTCCTGTTCGTTCGAAGGATAAGGACAGATTTTATCATCCGCCATCACAGAGCGGTCCATCCGACTACTCCCTTACAAGTTCGCACATCTACACCTTTTCTTTTGAAAGCTCTGAAGCTTCATCAGCATCCATCCCAACACAGAGCAACATCTCCGAACAGATCACGTCCAGCACGGGCTCTATACATGGTGATCCTAGTAGTACAAGGAGTGCTACTGTCATAAGGCATGGTCCATTCTCAGTTAGGTCTGGCTCAATTCGCAGAAACACGTCGGTCGCTCAGAGACGTCAGATGGCTGATACTGCCTTAAGAAACTCAGCCGCTCCAAAGAGAACAGCTTCTATAAGAACATCTAAGCGATGTCTATCGGTACAAAGCGAAGATGATAAGTCTCTTTATGAGAAGAGTTCGGTGAAGAGATCAAAAGCAGTCAAGTATACCGTTGGTTGGCTCACCAGACTCAGATTAATGGGGTCCAAGATGGGGAAAAAGTTGAAGTCTTGGAGGCTCATTTCATTCAAGAAGGCCTTCCAATTCAAGAGACTCAGAAGCTCTCGTATGAAGAAGTCAAAAATCTCCATGCCACTGGAAAGAGGTCGCGCTCAAAGCATATCTGAGCTTAGAAGAGCTATTGACGATTGGGCTACCCCTAACGATATCTCAGCATTGAACAACGTCCTGCCACCACCGCCGCAACAATACAGAGTGCCATCTTCTACATTGATGAATGCTGTTTCAGAAACTATGAACCGTATGCCACCACCGCTCCCTCCGCACCGCATTGCATCCAACATGTCGATGCAGAGAGTAATTGATGAACAAGAGAAGAGATCTGCGTCCGGAAGATACATCGCTGATTCTCCACCGGCATTGAGAGAGCCTTTGGACCAAGTCTACAATGCACAGCAACAACAAGAGAAGTCTCTGCACTATCCAAGTCACCCTCCAACAGTATATGACGATGAGGATGATGAGGAGGAGGAGGAGGAGGAGGATGTCAAGTATTATGAACAGATTCCAGATGGCATTGACGTATGTCTTGATGAAGACAACTATGCTGACAACGATGAGGATGAGGATGATGAAGACGAAGATGAGGAACAAGAACAGGCACTTCGTGAATACTGGAGACATTACTTGAGAACTATTGTTGCGAACAGAATTGAGAGCAAGTTGGAGTTGTACAGGCTGTCTCAAATTCCGGAGCCAGAGAGAGCTGAAGAGTACGCTGAAGAGGTATTCGGAAGCTTGTCTGATCTTGATGACGCCTCCTCTGACTTTGATAGTCATGACACAGAGTCACTTACCTCGGTATCTTCTACTGATATAAGCGAGTCCTCATCAGTACCATCAATATCATCCACCACCTACTTCTCTGCATATGACGAGCATGCGGCTTCCACCCCTTTGGATCTGGTGAGATATCAGATGGCATATATCGCGCGTTATCGTGATGTCGAGGTAAAGAGAGCATCCACTTTGCCGATCAAGAACAGCAAGGAGACGAGACACAACGCATTTGAGCTTCAGGGTCTCCATCGCGCGCGTTTCCTCTCTGTAGTTCGCTGATAACAGGTGGTTTTGACACTATTTAATCCAGTGACCACAATTTAATGCATTTTCAGGAAATCTAGTAGAGCACAAAAGCGTGCGTATAAAGCTGTGCTCCCCGCTGTGCGAGATCCGGCAGCCGGAAGTTTGAGGCTTCAAAAAAAATTGGAGAATCAGCAGTCATAATTTGAGTACGGAAGGGGGGGCGTTCCCAACCCAGCGCTGATAAGGAGACCCACTCCAGCTTCCCTAGCCGCCCGCAAGAACATGTTCAAGAGCTCAGTAAGAGGGTCTGTTATCCTCAGAGTCACAAACAGGGTTGTCTCACGCGCGCAATCCACAAAGTCTACAACTCTCTCACCCTCTAAGGGCGTAAAGAGTGCCGTTGCTGCCAAAGTGGCCAAACAACAACACCAGCATCAGCAACAACAACACCAGGAATATAATGCACTCAGCAATCAGAACATCGTCAAGCAGCAAGAATCTGATAAGAATCATGCACAATCCAAGCCAAAGTTGAAGGCGAAGAAGGACTATTCTGCTCTACCAAAGGTGCCGGAAACCAAACAGATCACTCCACAGAGGATCGGTATAGACAGCTTCTATGCGGGTTTCAGGCCTCTTGCTATGCAATCACTGAAGAGCAACCTTGTCCCATCTCGTAGAAATTCCGTGTTTGACCTTGGCTTGGGAAATGAATCGCCCTGGTCGTACTCTGCCTCTGGATTGGAAGCTTTCCCTGAATGGGACGGAGTGCCTGCAAAGCATTACAAGGATATGGTACCTTTTAGACCGCCAACAGCACATTCTGGAAGCACTTTCAAGGGGGAAGATAACAATTTGGACAAAGTTGAAACGGGCAAACAAGAGATCAAGCCTCCAACCACTAAAAAGGGAAGAGTGAAACCAGCAGCTTTGAAATTCCTCCAGAAGAAGAAGCGTAATCTCTGAACCTTTGCTGGAATGGCTATCCTCTCTTGTATATATATCCACATCTATCATGACCTTTTCCTTCACTTTCCCTTTTTGACGGTGTGCATCTGACGCATCGACGTTCAACATTGCATTAATTATATTTTATTTTATCCTATTTTTTGGTGTTTAGACTACATTACCACTTCTAATGACGAATAACAAATATTACTAATTGTTTCATTATAGTCATTCGTTTGCTGGCTCCTCGTGAATCTTCACATCACACATCTCTCCATTACGACTTGTGTCCGCTCTCATAGCTTCTCTGAGGGCCATGGTGGCATAAGCAGACGACTCAAGTTGAAGCTTTATGATCACTGCAAAATTGTCACCTCCCTTGTCCTTGATAATCTGAGCAATTTCTGGATGACCATTCTTGGCCTTTTGCAACAATTCCAAATCAGTGTAAACGAGAGGCTGAGTTGGTGACCTGTAATGTCTCAAGAAATACTCAAGCTTTTTTGGCTTACACACAACGGAACGGTAACTTCCAGCAAATGAGAATTCTTTGACCTTTCTTGTCATACTCAAGGGATCAAGCCCATCCTTGGCCATCTCAGACTTATAAACATTCAAAAGATCCTCGTTACTTGGGTAGTTGACGTCAAATCCTGGGAGAGGGAGCACAATGTCGTAGATTGTGAACTTTCCCTGGTTAGCTTCTTCCTCTGTGACTGGTCTGGCTCTTCTATACTTGTCAGTTCTGACATCTTCCTCAAATTCTTCATCTGACGTTTCCTCGTGAGCCGTTGTCTCAGTAGACTCTTCATCAATGACGAGATCACCAGCAACAACGGCTTTACCAAACATCTGGATACGGCGACTGGCGACACAGTTCCAAACGTAGCTTTGGTAAGCATGACCATACATAATTCTGAGGTTTCTTGGAATCTTCATGATGGCATAAAAGTAGTCCTGAGAGCTATAATCACCATCATCAGCCTTCTTACAGCCCGTCAAATGGTTGAGAATAGTCCACTCGGCGATGCATTTCTTTGGCATGTTCATTAACGCCTTCTCAGCATCCTTGGATTCCTCCCAGATATTTCTTCCCTTGATAGAATCCGGCAAGACAAGCTCCTGGACTGAAAGAATCAGGTTTGCTGCACGTTTCCATTCATTCAAAAGAATCTCCTTTCCAATTGTGTGCGTAGAAATAGAGAACGTGCCGAATCTCTGCATTCCGTAGTAGTTAATGAATCCATTGTCCCTCAAAGAAGACAAAGCAGTCTCCACTGTCTGTTCGATTGGTTCTTTGTCATCAAGGCCTTTGACATCTCTCAATGTAATGATGAACTCGTTTCCGTTCAAATCACCTAAGCTCAATGAACTGTCTTCATAAGCAAAGTTGCCAAGCTTCATTCCTCTGAGAGCTTTGTTCAAAGCATTGACTCTTTCAACTTTGAAACGAGTTAAACAAAGTCTCTGAACGGTGCATGCACGACGATCCTTTGTACCTGCAAATCTAATATGTCTCGGTTGAACCCTTAACAATCTTCCAATAATACTAGCGGCTTCCATTGTGTCCTTGTTCTCTTTGTACAAGTTGAAGTGAAGAAACTCTTTATACGGACCAAGGCCCCAGTTTTCAACACCATTGTCGTCAGCCGTATCCATTGGATCGCCTTGGAATTTCTGAGGACGGGATGGACCCTTTCCAAGAACAAGAATAAACTGAAACGTATTCTTTGGAGTGGTTTTCGTTTCAATCCTGCTCTTGAACGCCTCTCTGATTAGTTGATGGAGACCACCTCTGGCCTTTCTGTCATTGAACACCTTCTCTGAATTGTACTCAGCATGGGTTTTTGGTGGAGTCAAAAGAAGAGCCTCAACCTTTGCGTAGTCGTCTTCTCCAAATGCTTCTATAAGCTTGGCTTTCTTCTCAGCCTCAATTTCAAACGGTAGCGTTGGCTCATCCGGAGTGTCATCTGCCTGTGTGTTATCTTGGGCAGCGTCCACGCTAGCTTTTTCTTTTTTCAGCTCGGTAACATCAGTCTCGAGATTCTCTACCTTGGTAGCACCTGATTCAGTAGCTGCAGAGATGGCCTCTTCTGTCTTTCCTTCGGCCTCCAGCTTTGCCTTCTCCTCGGCCTCTTTCTCTTCCCTTTCCTTCTTGCGGCGCTGCAGTCTGCGCTCCTTCTTGTCGAGAATGCCATCATCACTCAAACGAAGTACATTTCCGTTAGTATCTATCTCATTGACCAAGAAATCAGTGTATCTTTGCTTCAGAGCGCCAGTGAAGCCACTGAGGTCGTGTGAAAGATATGCTGTGATACCGACATCTTCCTCTTTGATGCCCTTGCCAGCAGTCGTGAATCTTGGTTTCTTAGTTGGGCGTGGCGGTTTGGAGAATATCTCCTCGGCCTCTCTTTTAGTCTCAGACATTTGCAATCGAAAGATAGATCAGTTGAGTCTCTGTTTATGCTGATGAAGAAAGCTAAAAAAACAAGCGATGAGCTGTGAGGCTAAGGAAAGTTTTTGCGGTGTCCAGATGGGTTATGAGCCTTCGAGACTTTATCGCGAACTTTTTAGAAAAGATGATGAAGCTTATGGTGGCATATCAACACTCTTTAGATTCGATTTGTTTAGGCAAGGGATTGTCGAGATGACATTTGAGGTAGATGCAGACGTATGTTTTGTATCTGAGTCTTATGGTGCTGAAGTACTAACACGTTCTAAGATGGCAGTGGGACTGCTACGGAAGAGGAGCGAGGCATTGTTTAAAGACACCGAGTCAAAATCTCTCTTTGATGATCAACCAGATGAGTACATTGCGTCACGGATTGCAAGAGATTATGCTTCATCAATGACACTCCCAGCATATTTACAAGCCAAGCTTAACAAATCTACCGAAAAATCAGCTAATCAGAAACTCGTGGAGGATGAACTTGATACACAGCTGGTAATACGACCTGGCTCAACTTCACAACCTTCCAACCAGCAGCAGATCTCGCTATATGACGCATCTTCGCAAGATCATATGGCATCACGATCTCTAATATATTCCCAGCAGCAGCAAAATTATGTTCCTCCCAAGCCTGAATGGCATGCACCATGGAAGCTTATGCGTGTGATTGCTGGACATCAAGGCTGGGTACGGACAATAGCTGTGGAACCAGAGAATAAATGGTTTGCCACAGGATCAACGGATCACACTATTAAAGTATGGGATTTGGCAAGTGGCGAATTAAAGGTTACTCTGACGAATCATTCTATGGCAGTGAGGGGATTAGCCATCAGTGATAGACACCCTTATATGTTTTCTTGTGGTGAGGATAAGAAGGTCCTTTGTTGGGATTTGGAAAAAAACGCTGTTGTGAGGGACTATTATGGGCACTTGTCTGGAGTTTATAGTGTGGATGTGCACCCTACCTTGAACATTGTCGTCACGGGTAGTAGAGACTCTACAGTCCGAGTATGGGATATGAGAACTGCTACTGAGATCTTTACATTGACTGGACACAAGAGCCCTATCACAAATGTCCGATGTCAGGCAACAGATCCTCAGATTATCAGCACCTCAACTGATAAAACTGTGAGGCTTTGGGATCTCGCAGCTGGACAGACCCAGACCGTCTTGACACATCACACAAAATCTGTGAGAGCGCTTACTCTCCATCCTGAGGAGTACACATTTGCTACCGCATCTCCAGGAAGTATCAAACAGTGGAAGTTCCCAGAAGGCTCCTTCATGCACAACTTTGTCCCTGCTCATGATTCTATTATCAACACTCTATCTGTGAATCAAGATAATGTGCTCTTCAGTGGTGGTGATGATGGAACAATGTGCTTCTATGATTGGAAATCCGGTCACAAATTTCAGCAGACCGCTACAACAAGACTGCCTGGATCTTTGGAATCTGAGTCTGGTATCTTCACGAGTTCGTTTGATAAAACAGGTATGAGATTACTCACTGGTGAAGCCGATAAGAGTATCAAGGTATGGAAAGAAGATCCTGAAGCCACTGAGGAGACGCATCCGGGAATCCCCTTTGACCCTGAAAACTACAGAATTAGGTATTGACTGAACTCTCAACATGCATCGTTATAATGACATAGTGTTGTTTTGATCGTAGTGTAAATGATTGGCTCTAAATCTAGAATAGCAGCCAAGCAAGAGGAACCCATGCGATTGCTGCTCCCGCTGTCAAAGAACCAGCAAGATTTGTTCCCGAAACCGTGACTCCAGCCTCTGGCGCCAATGTAGAAGTGGAGCTGTAACCCCAGTATTGGTTGCTTCCAGTGAGAAAACTGCTGTACGTTGATAAGCTGTCTGACCCTCGAGTAATAGCTACCGTTGTGCCATCCTCTGTTATGATAAACTGGCCGTTAGAATATGTCGCAACAGCGCCAGTTTCAGTAGCGACAGTAGATGTCGATGGTGACGTAGTAGCCTCCACATCCGCTGAGCTAGTCGTCTCGGTGGCGGCAACATCTTCCGTGGCAGTGTCTCCTGTTATCCCTGCAATGGATGTCTCAATGTCTGGAGTCTCAGAAGTAGTTGCTTCGATAGCAGCAGTAGTTTCAGCTGCTGTAGGATCCGCCACAGAAGTAGCTGGGGTAGAGGTAGTGGCATCAAGAGTGGCTGCAGTGGTGGCACCTGTCACGGCAGCTGGAATAGCAGTGCTAGTAGCAACAGCAGCGGTTGGAGTTGTATCTGTAGCACCAACCCCTACTGTGTCAGCGGAAACAGCAACGCCAGTAGCAACGCTAGTAGCGGCAACAGCGTCAGTGGTTGCAACGTCAGTGGCAGCAGCAGCATCAGTGGCAGCAGCAGCGGCATCAGTAGTATCGACGGCATCAGTAGTAGCGGCTGCTGCTCCTGCTGTGGCAGCGACATCGGTCGTGACGCCTGCTGCTGCTGTGGTGTCCACAGCAGCCTGCGCATACACTTGAACAGCCACAAGTGGCGCAAGGAACAGCGTGTTAGGTTTCATTTTTTCGACGTAGCCACCGACCTCCTTCTCTCGCAATAGTCGTTCCGCTTCGCTAACCTGAAAAGCAAGCGCCGGGAAGTCTGAGAAGTGGGAGGATCAACGCGTCTCGAGGTCCGAAGGTGTCAGTCTGCTCCTCGAACAGAGTCGTAATCCGGTCGCGACACACCAAAACTTTGGCAGATCAAGACGCGTCTATGGGGAGCATCCTCTCGATCTACGTCGCTTTTCAAAATTCATGAGGCTGACAACAGCATAAATTCATAAATTGTTCTCTTAGGAAATCTGTGTCAGACATTCATCCATCTCCTCCTCCGAAAGAGCTTTAATGTATAGACACTTGTTCAGTACATCCTCCTTACACTCAAGTTTATATAACATAGACCACTGAATGCACTGAATTAAAGACTTCACGATCTTGGAAGTGTGCTTGAACTTACCATAGTTGATCAAACCATCCTGCACACTGCGTTTCTCTTTGTTGAATATCAAATCGGAGAGGTATAGGCCAAGGAAGGGAACACACCCAGCAGACGGCTTTATCTTGTTCAACTCCAGTCTTAAGTTCATAAAGTTTTTTAAGGGTGATGAAATCGACTCTAGGCTCTTGTAAATTAAAAGGTCACCAGGTTCGACCAATCTCCATGTCTCCTTCAACTTCATCACCTTGTCCGAACCCAAAGCAAGCAATATTTGCATCAGCGTGGAGTAATTTTGCAAAGCTTTACAGTTCTTCGCAATGTGAATGAATCTCTGAATCGTCAATCTTCTCAAGGAGGCGTCCCCTGTTAGAAGAATCTCGGAAATAATCCAATTCACAGTCAAGTTGAATCTAGACACACACAGATCAACACCCTGAATATCCTGGCTCTGGACGAGCAATTCCAGCCAACTGTTGATAGGAACCAGTTTCTCACTTTCCCAATTCAGCTCAACGAGCTCTTTCCAGTCAATCTCGAGAAGTGCATCTTTCTCAATCAACGTGAACTGTTCAGCCAATGTTTGAGAATCAAAGTTCAAAATAAATGATACATGATGTTCACTGTTTGACACCTGTAATATATCACTGGTAGTCTTGTAAGTCAGCATCAGCTCTAACAAAATCTTAGAGCTCGATTCATCATAGTTCACATCCTTTTGCCGCACTGGCGTTAGAGAAAACAACTTGGTCTTACGTTTTTGATCAATAATTGTTGAGTCTTTCTTACCAATAGGTGTATGGATAGCAAGATCCTGCACTTGGGCAGTTAAATTACCAGTGTCCACAGATGAATTATTTGAAGCTGAACGAGAACTTGGCCTTTCCTTCTTCTTATATTGGCCCTCCAACTTCTGTAAAGCAGCATTAATAGGATCATCTTGGTAAGATTCATCAGAGATAGCAGCAAGCTCAGCAATGGCATCGCAGTCAACACCAGGATATGGAACTTGGAAATCATCCGACACAAGAGAGACTGATCTTACTCTTTCTTCATACACATCCATCGAAGCGATGTCTATAGCAATCACTTCTTGTTTAACAATATGCTCTTCTACAAGACGACTGTCAAGTTCGTTCTCGTGCTCATGCTCAACGCTGATGTTAACCAAATGTGATGTCTTTGGGCCGCTGAAAATGGAGTTCACTGACATTGATGTCTTGTGTGATTTTATGGACCGTTTGGAAAGATACGAAACACGGTTATCATCCTGCTGTCGGTACTTGGAGGAGATTGATCCATCAGAAATTCTCTTGAAGGATGGCAATCTGTTCAAATCAAGAGAACTGCGTTCCTTAGAAGAATGCTGATGGACAGAGGTCCATGATGGTTCCTTCTGGTGATCTTTCTGGTCTTCTTGGATTGTCTTTACGGGAGATATTTGTGGAGTAGATGAAATAAGTCCCTCGTGATGTGGTGGAGTACTTGGCTCGTCTTCAACAGCGATGGATTCAATGTGGTTGAGCTCACTTTCTTCAATTTCCGGCGCCCCCGCCTGTTCAGAATCATCTTCATTTTCATCATCAGCTTTCTCATAAGTTGATACAAAAGATTCAATCTCATCATAATCAGACACAATGCTGGAATGTTCTTGTGAATCATGGAATTCGAAGCTTTCCAGGCTGCCTGAGTGCGAAAGATGTTCGACGTTGCTGCTGACATGGTCTGAGTTATCAGCAGGTCCCTTTGTTCCGTTCTCATCGTTGGACTCAGCACGGCTCTCTTCAATAGCCTCTTCCTTCATATCTTCAAGTGCACCAATCGGAGTTAGTATCTCAACAGCCACATTGGCGTTTCCATCTTGAGTTCTCTCAATGAATGAGTGATTAATTGTATTAGGGGCTCCAAGATCGCCCTCTTTGAGATTTGAAGGGGAGAGAATAGTACTAGTAAGTGGCTCCTTTTCATCTGAGATTACATTCTCAGCGCCCTCAGTAGCACTAGTCTGATCGTCAAGGCTAGGAGTGCTCTCAGAAAGGATAGACGTTGGTGAAGTTACCAAGCTGGCGCTGTCCTGCTGCTCTTCCTCTTCAAACTCAAATTTCTCGTCATCACCATCTCTTGATATATTCTGGTCTGGGGACCCTGACTGTCTTGTATCCTCAAAGTTGAACTCTCTAAGATTATTCTTCCCTGATTTCTTCTTCAATGCGCCATCAATTTTGCTATCCAATGGGGCTTGATGACGCTTCGAGTACATTGAATCATAAGATACATAGGACTTGCAAGATCTGGTATCAAGATCAAGGTGCTGTTGTAAAGATACCACACTCTTTGAGATGTTGGAAATAGTTTCACACACGTTCATGTTGTCAATATTGGATACCGATTTGATATTCTCCTTTGATCCAGGCACTGTAAAGCTAAATGAATTTCTGGGATCCTTGCCAGTGACAGAAGTGTGCCTTGCAATGATCTCATTGTGAAATCTTACCAAATGCTCCAACTCATCAATACTTCTTGCACTCAGAATGTCGAACTTGCCAACAACAAGCTTTTCAAGCTCTTCAGATGTTGGCTTGGCCACAGAAACAACAGAAGCCATGAACTTCTCGGCCAGCGGGGCTGTTTGTAAGTGTGACTTGGCGTTGCTGTGAATCTGGAATGTTTTAATCCAGCGTTCAATCAGAGGTCTCAATCCCTTTGGTTGTGGCTTAGAAGGAGGTGGTAGAGGAACAACAATATCCATTTTCTTAACCGGAGTTGGAGGTAGAACTTTGCTAAGTGTTGACGAGATTGGGAATTTACATTCGTCTCTGATAATGTTCCTAGACTTGGGGTCCAAGACCGAAAGAAGTGGGATGTATAATGGGTCTGATGGGGATCTAGGAGATATTGGAGAGGTTGGAGAGCGTGATGACGGTGAAAATGCAGGAACTGTTGTGAATGCAGATGTAGGTGATGTACGTGCAAGCATACTCAGCCTCAGGTTTGAGTTCTTTGGGTTCAAGAAGAGGTTTGGTTTGCGTTTAGAAGAGATTGGAATGGGAATAGGTAGTTGGTGAGCAACGTTCTTTTCATATGTGGCCAGCATCATAGAGTTTCTGGTCATAGGGTCATTCTGTTGCGAAAGAGCCATGGCCGACAGTCTTTTGCTTCGTGTACTCTGTGGTCCAAGTTTGATCTCAAAGTTGTAATAATCCGCTGAGGACACACGCTCATCCCAACATTGGTTGCAACTCTCGGTCCATGTCTTCTTCAGACTTCCCACAACGCGCTGTACAAACACCTCTGAATGTGTGAGCTGGTTAATCTCTTCTACAAAGAGCTGCCGAAGCTCTCCCGAAGAAACAAAGTCCTCTGCGAAGTAGTTTATGAGCCAATGCCTTAGCACGACAAAAGTTCTTATCAGTGTCAACTTCCCTGTGCTCTGTTTGTGTTCGTGTGAATCGTCGTCTACGCAGCCCAGGCACCAGTGAATTCTCAGCACCAGTAACATTAGCAGTGTCTTTGAGGAAATGAAAGAGCGGTAAGTGAGAAAGAAGTCGGCAATAAGCTGGTAGTCAATCTCCGTGGGCGTCGTGAGGCTGGATATGAGAGTGATAATGTCGACATAGTTTGCGTCCTTCTGTTTCCTTCTATCCGTCTGTTGGCGGCTCATGATGCTCATTCGTGTTGGATCGACGCTGTCGAAGACAGAACTCGTCAGCGAGTCTATCCCGTAGTCCAAGAGGTCTGTCATTGTGGACAGAAAGTATGTCTCTAGGCAGCGGTCCGTAGGCGTGTGTGTGTGTGTGTGTGTGTGTTCTTGTCGAGGGTCCAAAGAGAATGCGCCGGATATCACAGATACCTTGTCGTGCTTCCTGGTGTGCAAGACTCGTTGATAAACACCGATCTGAAGCGAAGGGTATGGAATGCTGCTCTGGGCAGGACAATGGGCAAATGAAAGCCGGGACCGAGCGCTCTGGGGCACGTCTCACCGAAGTCTACTGCAACAGTCAACAGGACGGGCTGCGATCTAAAGAACGGTTTTCTTGACTGCTGGGAGGCGATAAAGAAACAAGCGCACTACCAAAAGTGCTGCTGTTGTGTGTGCTTGACGCGTGTTTTTGTCCGGCCCATCATCCGCGGGTTGTGTAAACAAACACCGAGCGTGCCTTCGGAACATGAAAACACTGCATCGAAGCGGGCGCGTCGCCACACAGAGCTGAAACTTGCGTACGGGCCATTGCACGGACGGGCGGCTAAGGTCCTCTGAGCTTTTGCTCCCACACAGAGCTCGTTAAGGTACCCACCTGTCACACTCCCCGGACAGGACAACGCGCGTAGCGGGGCGCCCGCACCCGCCAAAACTACAATGTTTCTGAGCGTCGGCAAATGTGAGCTGGATGCGGAAGGGCTGTAAGCAGGCGGTAGAAAGGTTATGAGCCCGTAGGAGTCTTGGTGTGGTCGCAGAGTGGACAAAGCCGAACAGCAGTTGAGCGCGAGTGGTTTAGCGGTAAAATTCCAAGTTGCCATCTTGGAGCCCCCGGTTCGACTCCGGGCTCGCGCATTTTTTTTTATTTTTTTCTCGTCAGAGATTAGTGTGTCCTGTTTTGCAAATTGGCGGGAATTGGCGCACGATCGCCCCCAGGATATCGCGCAGAATAGCCAATAGCTCCCTCCGTTGAACCTTGTTGTAGCGGTGGGTACAGGATTGTTTCAAGAGGCATTGGTCTCTCAGCAGCTACGGCCCCTTGCATCATGTCCACACAGTCAGGGATTGCTCCGAGCGAAGAGCTTATTGAGTCCTTCAAGGATTTCGTCTCGAGCCGGTACTCGATTTTCATTGCTGCAATTGTCCAGGAGGTGATCGAGCTCTCTGAGATCATCAAAGGCGGCTCGTCACTTCAATCCGACTTCTCTGTTCTCGGCAGCAAGCTCTCTGATTCCGAGCCCAAGTACATTGTTGTCAGACATGAGACTGGGGATGACGTGTACACGTTCATCTCGTACGTGCCGGACTATGCCGCAGTGAAGGAGAAGATGCTGTATGCGTCGTCAAAAAACACGCTCATAAGGCAGTTGGGCTCTGAGTTGTTTGCTCATACCTTGTTCCTCAACTCCCATGATGAGCTTTCATACGATAACTGGAGGCAAACTGTCTCTGAAGATTCTGGAAAGGAGACGCTATCGACCAAAGAACAGGAGCTTGAGCACATCAGGGAGCAAGAGTTTGACACGGCTCTTCGTCAATCAGCAAAGAAGAAACTTGTATCTCATTCCAATGACTTCAGCTTCAAGTTCCATGACAACATGGACTTTGATGTGTCTGCGAACGAACTCTACTCTTTCAACATTGATTTGTCGACAGAAGAAGTCTTCCTCTCTGGTTCTAAGGCTGCTAGAACACCTGATGACATCCCATCCGGCATCTCCCCTGATTACCCTCAATACAACCTTATTAAGATCAACGGCAAGACTTTTTTCATCTACTCATGTCCTTCGGGCTCCAAAGTGAAGGAACGTATGGTTTATGCCTCCAACAAGCAAGGTGTCATTAACCACCTGAAGCAAACCATCACCATTGACAAGTCTATTGAAGTGGGTGATGCCATTGAGCTCGAACTATCTGAATTCTCAGTCGAGGATGAGACCGAGACTCTTGCCTCCAACCTTCAGAGCAGCCTCAAGTTCAGCAGACCAACAAGACCTGGTCGTAGAAGATGATTTTTTTTTTCAATGCTGAATCTACACGACAGCACGCAATATATATATATATATATATACATATATATTCGTTATTCATTATCGTAAAAATGGCATCATAGATGGCCAACTTCGTATTGCACATGCCAGCTGGCTATTTCCTCAAAGTTTGGAGTGGAACTTGGGTCTTTAAGACATGCATCGTACAATATGCGACTCACTTTCTTGTTAATTACGGTATACTGTTCCTCTGTAACTTTCCCATCTTTGTACATTGGTCTCAACTTTGAGCGTACAATCTCCTGGAGATTGTTCTTCTGGGTGAAAGAGAGGACATTTCCATCAGCTCCATTGTTCCAAACATTCTTGTTTGAGGTATCCATTAAGGGTGACGGTGACTCTGGCGAGCTTGGCATTGATCCGGAAGATTGCATTGGTGATGAGCCCTGCGAAGACATAGACGCAGATGAGCTAACCTGATATTGCTGATTCATAGGAACAGGTTCAAAGATCCTATTTCCCTCTTGTATGTGCGGTCTCTCGGCGTTATTCTCTCTCATCTGCCTAAGTAGTGTGTTAATAAGAGATGGACCTGTTGTAGCTAAAGGAGCTTTACTGGAACTTGAGCTGCTATTTGTTGTTTGGTCTTGGAGGACTCTTCGGCGACGTGAAGGAAGTTTCTGTTTCTTCTGGTTCAAAGCTGGGGAAGACTGACTAGCCGAATCTTGGAGGCTAATGTGTGCAGTTTGGGACGCAGACGTACGTGAGCTGCTGTCATTTCTTGCCATCTCAAATGAGTCCCAGGCGATCTTCTCGTCGGGAGAGATCTCTGGTCGCTCAACGACATATTCTGTCATTGCCTCGTCATGCAGCGAGCTTCCTCGCATTCTTGAAGAAGCCATCAAAGAGTTGTACACTCTGTTCGTTCTCTCACTGAATCTGGAGCGTCTGAATAAACTTGGCGGTTGGTACGTTCCTTGTTCTGCACTGCACATGGGACAAAGCCATTGTGCTATTCTCTCCTGCCCAAGACCTAGACAGCTGCCGTGGAAAGTAGAGGAGCAAGAGTTGCACGATATGACCGCTCCACGACTGGAGTCGCAGAGAGAGCATGTATTTGAGCTAGCCACCTGGCGCTGAATGCGGAGCTCCAAAAGTGCATACTGACTGGGCGCCAATATCATATTTTCATCTCCAGTTGGCGCCTCAAAGAATACTTCTTGTGGCGGTGGGAGTTCCACACGGTCTGCAACCTCGCTCGCTGTGATCTTCCCCTCTTGCGTGACACTCTCCAACAAAACGTAGTCTCCACGGCAAGTAGGGCACTGGTTGGAGCGGGCTCTCCAGAGCTGGACACATTCCGGGTGGTAGAAATGCGAGCAAGGCTGCAACCTCGTGACGTGTGGAGTCCTGGTTGTGAAGAGCTGCTCCAGACAGATTGAGCAGGCCTCATTCTCCATAGCAAATGTACCAGGACGTGAAGAAGCCTGAGTGGTGATCGAATTTGTCTCGTTCGGAATATCAGATGTCTGCTGCGAGAAATATGCACAGTAGGCAGCTGGAGATCTTCCTGGCGTATATTGGTAGCTCATACCGGAATTTCCCATTGCCTGGGGCCGTGAAGGAGGATGACTCGTGTTAGAAGGGCAGTTGTATTGACCGCCACTATCTCGTGTATTGGAGCTGCCATTCCCACTGCTACTACTACTGCTGCTGCTGCTGTAGTGATATTGGGAAGGCGCCCCAGATAGTCGCTGGTACTGCTGTTGTGGCGGTGGAGCCGAGGGTCTTTGGTGCTGATCATGAGACTGCTGATAACCTTGCTGCCGTTCCTGTTTCTTCTGTTGATGATATTGTTCTGATGAAGAGTATCCGTAACCACTGAATCCGCTGTATTGAGGAGGGGGAGGAGGAGGCGGCGGACCCCTTTGACCGTTGTAGTTGTTGTTTCCGTGGCTGTCGTCGCTGTAGCTGTTGTGCCCCTTTCCCGGATACATTTCGTTATTTCGGTACTGAGGAAGTGTTTCGTATCGGCTATTGGCCTTGATTTGGGCTGGGCGTTTAATGGCGAAAGAAACAAGGCAAGGTGAAATTCATAGCTGTTGTCCTTGCTGGTGAACACCAATATTTTTCCCATCCTGATCTCCGCGTTTGATGCGTAGAGGCGACACCCACTTCGGTGGACACTAGGCGGCATTCTTATATGCACTAAGTGCTTACATGTCCGGATCTATTGAAATTGTTGTGTATTGATCGATTCCACGTTTTAAAGGGGGAGAAAATCTTACTCCTAAAGGCCTGTCAGGAATCGGACCTGTCAAGCTCTCGCCCAACCCTTTTATTGATGGCTGATGCTTGAAAACGGATTCTTCCTCCTACTTAATCCATGGAGGCAATTATTGTTTTGATAAAAAGAATGTTTGGATCTGTAAAAGTCATATTCAAAAAAATCACAAGCAGGAAAGCAGTGATGCATTTACTTATTTTCTTCTGGCGAGGATATAAGTGGTGCCCCACTCAGTACGGATT